>WAAB01021349.1:10264-122628 GCA_013389865.1 Piaya cayana
CAGGGGCTGACAGTTTCTGTAGCAGAATGCTGAGAGAAACTGTGTCAAAGGCTTTGCTGAAGTCCAGGAAGACCACACCCTGGTTTTAAATGAAAGTAAACTAGAATATAAATGATTTTTTTCAGTGCTAAGAATTTACATAGGAAATTAAAATTCTTTGTAGTTTTATTTCCCTCTTATTTATAACTTGAAAGAAACAATTACCACAACTTTCTGATATCAGACTGCTGATTATGTTTGATAACACTACAGTAATGGATGATCACTCTCATGCTAAAAGGTAGTATTTGTCTATATTTATTTTCATGGACAGGATAATATAAAAATTCCCAAATGTAAGAAGATTATCATATGCATTTCCCAAAGAACAATTTTACTACAGGGCTGGTGGCCAAGTTTTCTTAGATATTTGCAAAATTTCACACATTTTAAATTTACATCAATTGTGGAGTTTTTTAAACTTTTTCATAGAATCATAGACTAGTTACGACTGTAAGGGACCTTAAAGATCATCTCATTCCAACCCTCCTGCCATTGGCAGGGACATCCCACAAGATCAGGCTGCCCAAGATCCCATCCAAACTGACCTTGAACATCTCCAGGAATGGAGCATCCACAACTTCCCTTGGCAACCTGTTCCAGTGCCTCACCACTCTCATAGTGAAGAAATTCTCCCTAATGTCTAGTCTAAATATTCCCCTCTCCAGTTTATACCCATTCCCCTTCATCCTATCACCACAAGCCTTTATGAATAGTCACTCTCCGTCTTTCTTGAAGGCTCCTTTCAAGTACTGGAAAGTCGCTATAAGATCTTCTCAGACTCTTCTTCAGGCTAAACAAGCCCAGCTCTCTCAGCCTGTCCTCATAGGGAAGGTGCTCCAACCCTCAGATCATTTTTATAGTCCTCATCTGGATCCATTCCAACAGCTCCATATCCTTCTTATGTTGAGGATTTGAGAACTGGACACAATACTCCAGATGAAGTCTGGAGTAGAGAGGACTAGAAGGGCAGAATCACTTCCCTTAACCTGCTGGTCACGCTTCTTTTAATGCAGACCAGGATATAGTTGGCCTGTTGGGCTGTGAGTGCACATTGCTGGCTCATGTCAAGCTTCTCATCAACCAGCACCCCCAAGTCCTTCTCTGCAGGGCTGCTTTCAATCATGTAATCATTTTTTAAGGCATTTGAAAATTATAAGAAAAATAGAGAAGAAAAAGAAAAAAAACCACTTTTCTTGGGTTTTCTTAACCCTTATTAAAAGTAAGACGGAGAGAAGGTCTCTGACAGATTGGAGTGATTCAGGCCATTGGTAATGGGCTATGGAGTTGTATACCTCTAGGTCACCATTTCAAATCTGGAGTGTTACTAATTAAAGACAGCACATTCTGTTATTTGTATTTTTAAGGTCTATAAACTTCTTTGGGCTTCTTGGTTAATGACTTGAATTAAATTGATTGTGAAAAAGAACGTCTGTCCTTGAATGACTTTATGCAAGACAGGTAAGTGGTAAGAAGCTGATGTTCAATATAATAGGAATGATTCTGTTGTTAGATGAGGAAAATAAATATTTCAGCTCTTAATGCCCAAATTAACTGATGAAGGGATGATTTGTTTAGAAGTAGGAGTAACTATTAAGACTCTAGAATATTTATAGGCACGTAATGTTATCTGTCCAGTCAATTTTTCCCCTGCTTTCTTTCCATAACACTGAAATTTTGTTTGCACATAACTCCCACACCTATTCTAATAACATAATGTTGGCTGAATGTGGAAACAGAATCCAAGCAAAAGGTAGATGGAAGAGATTGGAAGAAAATGGTGAGCAGGTCTTCCTATAAAATGAGAGGAATAAGGAATATGAGAATTCCTACATTATCAGTCTTTATTTATTCTAGGCTACCACTGTATCTCAGGGAATGCTGAGAATTTGGGATAAAACTGAACAAAGCCTTTATAACACAAGAAAAACTGATGGAGGGGAAAACTGTATTATTTTAATTGCCTTAGACCTCAGAGTAATTAGAAACCCAGCCTTGCAGAGAACTACTTACAAAGTCGTCTCTGGTTACAGGGATGACTGAATTCATGACTGCTATTTAAAGGGGTTTGATGTACACAAATACTGCATTGAGAAACTTCTTAGATAAGTCATTGTTAACAACATTCTTTCACCTGTCATTCATGCCACTAATTAAACATTTTATAGAAAGAAGTTTCATTTCTCTGTTGAAGTATGGCTGCTTTGGGGAAAAAAAATTGGGATTTGGCAGAAGACCGCGAGAAGTCTTTTTTAATCCCCAGGGAATACCAGCTATCTCATGTTTCAGAAGCTAATTAAAATGATATATTTAACTGAAAAGGGCCAAAGTGAGTATGTCTTTTGAAGTAATGAATGACATAAGAGCTGAATAACATAATAGAACCTACTGTATTTCCACTTTTTAAAGGATGGAATAGAGCCTGAATGACAAAAATGGAAATTTCAAACACTTAAAATTTAAGAGAGGTGAAGCAACATGGGGCTCTGAGTCTTCCATACGTTTCCCAAACAAATTATTTGTTTTACTTGGAAAAATTTTACCAGAAATGTACAATTTCACAGGTTAATGAAATACGGAACACTTTGATTGCAATTTACATACTACCCTAAATAACAAAAAAATACTCTCCAAATTTTTCTGTATCACTTTCCTCAAAATTCTATATCATTCTATTACTAAGCTGCTTAAAAATATGGTCAAAAATTTTCTTTCTATTGTCTTATCTAACTAATTCTTTCATCAACTTGCCTTGAATTTTGCAATCAAAACTTGCTATACAGCAGATGCCAATTGTGTACCTGGTGCTCTTTATCACTGATCATCAGCCATTCCTGCTAAGCTAAAAAGCCTAGTGCAATCTTTTCTCATATTTTTTAAAAAGCATAAAAATCTCTGAACAACTTTGATTGTTCTTGACCCTTAGTTTCTGGGACTGCTCCTGGAAATATTGAAACACAATACAGTTCTTACTCTGTTTTGTTTGCCTATGTGGAAGAAAAGACAGGAGCATCTACCATCAACTTAAGTATGCACTGCCAAAAGTGGAAACATAATTCTAATTACTTTCAAACACTTTTTGTTCCCTTTTGTGGGATGCAGGCAGAACCTGCCACAGTGAGGAATGAACACCACATGTTCTCCTCTCCCCATGTCCAGCTGGAAGCAGCCTTTGGACTCTTCTTTTTGTCAGGTCATATCTTCCCATCATGACTCCAGATGGTACATTTTTTTTCATCTCACATTTTTTCCTCAACTCCGTAAAAAGGAGACCAAAGCAATGTTCCATTATTTTAGTGTGAGAGCTCTCTCTAGTGGCAAGGATATTATTTTCCTTTATATTTGCTTCAATTGTAAAATATCTAAAATATCTGACCTATCATACTGAATTGAATTTGACTTTTCTCCACACTGTAAGAATCTATACTTCAATAACACTGACAAGTATTTAAAACAATTCCCCAAATTTTCATTCCTCATTTTTGGCTTTGTACCACCATGGCTACAAACTTTTTTCAACTTATAACAGTAAGATTTACATCTGCCAGTATCGCAAACACCAGAACCTGCAATTGTTTTCAGCTTCTAATCCAATACAATCAGGTACCGAGAATGAGAAGATGCTAAGGATACAGACTGGCATTCTGTGAGTCTTCATGAGAAAGTACTATGTGATTAGGCTTGAGAAAAATGAGGATCAGCAGGAAGGTCTGTTAAGATTGTTCAGTAGACATGTAATTAAGGTTAGGGGAAAGATCTCAGGTGAATAAAAGTGAATTTTTTTTAGCACTGGCTGTTGATAGGTAGATTAGTTTCTCAAAAAAATATTAGGAGAATAGTCAAATCTTGTAATAGAAAAATGTTAACTAAACATATAATAAAACTGGGGGAGTGATGAAAAGAAACAATGGAGACATTAGATTTAGTTCATAAACAGGCAGAATGGTACATAAAAACCAGACATCTGATCATTTAATTTGGGGGCAAACCAAAATTGAAGATATTTTTTCTGGAAACAAGAATGAAAACCCAGTTAAAAATAAGTGTTCCATTTTCTTCCCTTTAGATTGAAATTTACTGGTTTGAAATTGAGAAAAATAAAATTAAACCCAAAGAAAACATTTGAAACATAAACAAAATATTTCAAGTTGATCCAAACAGTTGATCTGAAATAGCATTTTTCACAAAACTTTGATTCAGGAACCAGATCAAAATGCAATCATGTGAATAGTTATATGTAAAATGTCATTTGAAATACCTTTTGAATTAAACCTATGTGCTGTTGTATCTAATTTAAACTTCAGACTTCATTAAAATTAGCATGGTCTTATTCTAATAATCCTGTACAGTAGCAGTTGACTGGAAAATTGTCTAAATGTCAAACTGAATTTAGCTCCTAGACTCCATACACAAACTGAAATCCTACAAAACTGCAGCAACAAGGGTACATGCCAAGGTACCTGTACAGTGGTAAAGATAAATGCATTCGAACTGCATTTCCCAAACTGTTCGTTTCTTTCAAGAATTCTCACTGTCCTGTGTTGGCCATACAATTGTCCTTACTCTTTAAAGGTGAATACATATATTCTTTAGCAATTTTCCTTTCCCTCCAGTGATTGGTAAACCTCAGCTAAGGTTTGCCTGGAGAAGGCTCATTTGCAGGGATGAAGGCATAGTCTTTGCACACTGAAGAGTGCATACTTTTGGCTGCTGTACTTCATTTTGACATTGCTATTTCCCCTGCTGCAACCCCGTCTTGCAGCCCTGCACAGTTGTGGTGGTGGTGGGTATGCCTGTAGGTTTCATGTAGAAGCCCCCAGCATCTAAATTAGCTCATTCAAGAAATGCTGACACTAGTGAGTAAATCTGAATGACATATTCTCCCTGATGACAGTAAATTAACACATTTTTATCTGTAAATCATCTCAGATATTCCAATGAAGAACAAGTACTTGCAGTTTCATTTCTGCTTATTCTTGCAGACTCGAATTATTCTGAAGCCACCAGCATTTCTAAAAGCAAGACACATTGATTTCCTCATTATATTAGGAAACTGCAAGTATAAGCAAATTTCACAAGTCTTTTCAAACTCCTGAGTCTGTTCAGAAGTGATAAGACAAGACATCATATTCGACTCTGCAAGCTTTTGTGTGGAGATAGTTCTTAGCAGAAGTATTTCTATCCTAAGGAGAAAAAAAAAAAAAAAAAATCAGTCCTGTCTTCCAGCTGGAAGGGGAAGTGCAGCATGGAATCTTCAAATTATAATTCATGTTCTGCAACCGCTTTACATTTTTTTTTAATGCATGCTAAACATAGAATTTTGTATGCTAAAACTTACTTTTACACCAAAATCTACCATGCAAAATTGTCCTAACCTCAACTGCCCTTATCAAAACCATATAGACAAAATTTAAAAAAAAATTATGTTCACAATGGCAAATTACACCTGTTCGTGGAAAAAATAAGCAATGATATTTCCCCAGAAAAGAATTCAAGAAAGCTATGTGCTAAAATCACTTTGACAAGCAAAATTTTTCTGCATTTGTCCAACAGTGTGTTCATTTATTTTATTATATATTCCCTAGTGAACTCAAAGTAATTACTTCTTTTATCAATGGTAATAACTGACTATATTCAGATAGTATATTGCTAATACAAAGTAAGTACTTGCTACCTCTTACTGCAGAGGAACAGCTAGTATAATAGGTTGCAAATGTGTTGTACTTCAGATTTCTGCATATGATAACCTGAACATATAAAAATTCTTGTAGAAATGCTAATATCTCTTTGTGTAACTCCAATGACTCTTAAAAGCCAATTTGAATAGGGGGCTTTTTGCTAGTTTTGGCAGGCTTAGATTTAATTTTCTTCATAGTAGCTAGTATGGGGCTATGTTTAATATTTGTGCTGGAAACAGTATTGATAATACAGGGATTATTTAGTTGTTGCAGAGAAGTGCATACACAGAGTCAAAACATTTTCTGCTCTTCACACAACCTCACCAGCGAGAAGGCTGGAGGTACAAGAGGCTGGAAAGGATAACAGCTGGGAGAGCTGACGCCATCTGACCAGAGGGAGACTCCATACTATACATTGTTGTGTTTAGCAGTATAAAAGCTGAGAGTATGACAAGGAAGGCTAGAGATTCCAAGTGATGGTCTTTGTCTTCCCAAGCAACCACTCTATCTGATAGAACCCTGCTCTCCTGGAGATGGCCAAACATCTGCCTTCTGAAGAGAAGTTGAAAATCAATTCCTTGTTTTGCTTGCTTGCATGCACAGCTTTTACTTTACGTATTAAACTCTTTTTATTTCAATCCATGAGTTTTCTCACTTTTACCCTTCTGATTCTCTCCCTCACCCTCCTGGGGGAGAGTGAGCAAGTGTCTGTGAGGTACTTAGTTCTCAGCTGATGTTAAACTATGACATCTTTGCAAGAAAATGCATGGTGGAAGGCTATCTAGTCAAAATGACAGTCTCAAATTCTGCTTTTATTCCAGTAAATGCTACTTAATATGTTTCAGGGTAATATCATAGTCATGGGCATAAGCAGAGAAAATCCCATCACCTCACCTGTATTTTGGGATGTTAGTTTGAGCATTTTCATGTGTGTGATTTATGTCAATCCAGAAAACATAATTATTTATCTAAAGTTTCATGTAAAGTCACAAGAGGCCTGGAGAGCAACTTTTCTGGTTGTGGGTTAGATCCCACATCACTGCTTAGAGAGGGAAATATTACCCACAGAATTTGAAGTGTGACTTTACAACCTCTTACTGAAAAAGATTTTGAAAAATATCATATGGAAGAAAATTCAAAACAACCCCCCCCAAACACAATGTGTACAAATACAATATGAGTAGAGTATATGCAAAACAACATGACTGACAACAACCAAATTATTGCCAGAGGGAATAATTTAGCGGTCTACATATCATATCTGCAGTAGACAAACTTGTAAAACAGATGTTAAAAACCTTTTGGCTAAGGCATACTGACTTTTTTTCAGAGTCAATACATTTATTAATAACATATATGTATCTTCTCTTAGTCTTTGGATTAGTTCTCACTCTTTGAACTAAGCACACATTCATTTGCCAATACAGCTGGCTAACTCAATTTCAATTTTAATAGGCAGAGACATCCACACTATCAATTTACATTGATATGCTGGGAAAAAGAAGTGTGCTGCCCTGAAATACCAGTCATCAACAGATACAAGGTTGTACAGAGGTAAAGCAATCTTACTTTGTCTTTAGAAAGACTTGGTGTAGTTCAGCTAAAACATTCATTTATACAGACTTCAGGTGTACTGTCCTCTGGTGCTTGGGGCTTTAGAATGTGCTATGAACAAGAGCACAATGTCTCCCACAGTATTAGCTATGCAGAAAGAGTGCTGAGCTGACAAGATCAGCCAAATCCCAAAGCCAGAAATATAACAGATGAGGAAACTAAGAAACAACAGTAGTTGAGCTGGTAGATGTTTCACCCTACACACACCTACACAGCCACTAAATCTGAAGGGTACAGTTTTAAAGGATGAAAATGCCAACGGCAGGTAAAACAGTAACTTGGAGAACTACAAATTAACAGAAGCCTGTGAGTGATTGGAAAGGTCAAAAGAATAAAAGACTTAGGTCTTCAGAGAGTCATATGTTTCTGAACTGTGGAGGAAATTCTGCAACTTAAGCAAAAAAAGTATATTAATTGTCATTAATACACTTTGATAAACTGGTCTTTCTTTTTTGATTAATGAAGAAGTTAGTGCATTTACCTCTCAGTTTTTGTGTCTGTGAACATTACTTGAAAAATGAAAATATTTTTAACACCTACTTTCTTTTTTTGTAGAGCAGAATATACAAAAAGACTTCAGAGGTATTTTTTAGGACTTAGTTTATTGATAACTTTACAAACTAGATATGCTAACAATGACAAAGTGACAAAAATAAAATGCACAGTTACAGAATGCTAATAAGACCAGCAGTGAAGTTCATTTTGCTCTATGTCATGGCTCAAAATGCTTACTCTCTTTACTCTCCCAAAGGTCTGATTATTCTGAGACATTTTTATTCAGATGTGTGCAAATCTTAAAAGTAGTTTTATCCTTAACAAATCACATGATTTATCCTGATATATTCATCTTCATTTTTGTATGGAAATGTTTTGATCCAAGTCTAGAACATTTATTATATGTATATGACTGTCTTTAATCATCTTTATGCATCTTCAGTCAACTGACTCAATAACTATTACAAAATTAAATGGCTCTCTGGGCAGGTTCATCTCTCCTAATGAAGCAAAAAGGATTAAGTACTGGTTTCGATACCATTAGCTAGTAGCTTCACAAAGCCTTTTTGGCCCACCTATTTTTTTTCTTACATTATATTATATTTCTGCATGCAGATTTCCAAGGTTTATGATTATTCGGATCATATATTCTATTTGATCACTACTATCTGTTTTCCTCATTTAGAGGCAACTTCGCCTTTTTGAATGACATCTTCCTGATTCTAATACTATGCTTCATTTTGCTGTTTAGTTATGCTGACTTCCTTCTACTCTAAGTACTACCACTGAGCTTTCACTGTGGCATCCTTCAGTAATCTTAAAACTAACTATATGGATTCAATTACCTTAACTGCCCTTTCTGTCTTCTGCATTATCACGTTATTCCTCCCAGTGAAGTTTAACAAACTTGGAGTTATTTCTTTTGCTTCCCTTGGGATGTTTAATATGAGTTAGTTGTGGTTGTTCTAGGTTAATCCTTTGCTGATAAGGCTTTGAGCCTAGTCCTGCATATAGCTCTGAATCAAGGCCGGGGTTGCAGTTTCCTTCTGGGCCTGCTATCTTGCCAGTAGTAATACCTAAAAATTTAATCTCTGATTCACATCCAGTGTGACATTTGACCAGTCTACATGAGGGTAATTGCAGTCACCCAATACAGTTCTGTTATTTGCCCTTAGTATCATTCTGATGTCTCTCAATGTATCACAGTTGATGACCCCATCTTGGTCAAACAATTGGGAATACAGATCTAGTACAATATTACTGAATGTGTCCTTTTTGCGCTTGATATTTCAATTCCTACAGATTCTGTGCTATTTACTGAGGCAGCTAAACTGTTTCTTTCCTGTGCTTTGCTTTATAAGGCCTTTTAACACAGAATAAAATTCTGCTGACAGCAAAATGTTCTGTCTTTCCTGTATATTTTATGCCATGGTATTACAGTTTTCTGTTTTCTTTCTTCAGGCAGCTTTCTGATAGGTCTAGTATATTGACATAAAAATTTAAGGTTAGATATTCAAATTCCTCCATCTTCCTTTACTTTTCTAGCATTTATAACAAAACACAATCATGCTGGGAATGATTACTGATTTTCATTTGAAAAATCAGTACATTATCTTCCTAATTTGATTAGTTTTTCTAGCAGCAGGCAGTGAGCTGCTAAAAATTATACAGATAGTTGAAGCTAAATTCCTATTTTGGCCTAATAGTAAAAGTTGTAAGAACATTTTCTAAAAATAAAACTATCGTACTTCCTAGTGTCTTCCATTCAAACGGTCTGTATGAACTATATGCTGAAATAATAAATAGAACCTATATATCTATTAAACACCTAAAACTTTAAAAAAGCAAATGTTGGGCATGATAGGTAAAGCCAGGACAGAAACGCTTCATCAAATAGGATATACATTATTATTATTATTATTATATTATTTTTATTATTTTTTATTATTTTTGTTGTTGTTATTGCTGCTACTACTATTATTATTATCTTACCTAGGCTACCCCTAACAGGTAATTAAAGTCCAAATCATGATATGCCAGTGCACATAATTATTCTGCATGCCTTTCAGATGTCTGCCTTATCAGCTCACTATTGATCTTTACAGAAACTGAGTTAAGAAGTGAATTATCTTCATCCTGAATTAGGACATGGCTGACAGGAAAAAAAACGGAGGGGAAATAAAAAATGACAAAAAAAACCGAAAACTTATAAAAATTGACATAAATATGGGGAGGATATTTAATTAGTTTATTTCAATCTCTAAATACCCAGGAAGCTTTTATATTTTAAGGTAATTCAGGATTTTTTACCCTGTCTGTAGGTTTTTATATTTTATTAGAAAGGAGAAAACATAATTAAAGCATATATATATATATTTTTAATATATACACACTTATATCCAAAATACTCAGAGGTTTTCTTCTTATTTCTTGTTCTTCATTCCCTGAAAAGACTGTGTTGTGAATGTTTCTTTTGCAGTCACATATTGAAGGGACAGCAGGGAAAAACAATCAAGCAAAAACCCAAGAGGGCAGAAATCTTGAACATGGAACTCAAGTCAGCCTGATGGTGTGTCTTGCTTTTACAGGGTTTAGAGGCATAATGATGAATTAAATTACAAATCAAAGCAAGTCAACCTAATTGCTCACAAGTTTTTTTTTGGAAAGCCTAAGAGTATTTTTATTAATACATATCTGGCAGGAGCTGAAAGGCTTTTGCATTTGGGCAGGGGTATCAGCTGTTTCATATCCAGTCTAAACAATTCTCCAGCATATTCTGATGGTGGTTAGGTCTAAAATTCATCTTTACAGTGTTTCTAGCCAACATAATCACTTCATGGGGCTGCTGAATATTTCAAATGTAGATTATCTCATGTTATTTAAGAAGCTCAAGGTAAAACATGGAGAATGTTCTTGCAGAAACATTAAAGTGTTATTTATTAAACAAACTGGATTTTGGGGACAACTCTTTAATAGAATATCTCAAGTTGATAGGGACCCGTAAGGAACATTGAGTCCAACTCCCAGCTCCTTGCAGGACTACCTACAATTAAACCATATGACCAAAAGGGTTGTCCAGATGCTCCTTGAACTGTGACAGATTTGGTGCCATGACCACTTCACTGGGGAGCCTGCTCAAATGTCCAGTCATAAACTCAGTGAAGAACCTTTACTGAATACCCAATCTGAACTTGCCTAGACACAGTCCATTCCATCCCCTCGTGTCCTATCACTGCTCACCAGAGTGAGATTAGTACCTCACCTTCCACTGCCCTCTCCTACCCCAAGGATGTTGTAGACTAAGATGAGGTCCTCCCTCAGCCTTTAGTTTTACTATTTTTTTGAGTCACTGCACTGTACTAACTTAGCTGTCCCAAAGCAAGAGCTGCCTTGAGTCTTGTACTGTAATTTCAGATTTCATAGCTGCCTGTGATGTTAATTCCATTAATTGAGTGTTGATTTTTTTTTTTGCATTTGCTGTTGGGCAGATGAATAAGAATAGAAGATTGCAAGACATGCAATTTAGCTCAGAGTGTGTTCTTGACTTGCATACAGTTGCTGACTCTTGTCTTTTCCATCTTGCCCTTGAAACGATCTCTAATGAAATGCAGCAGAATCTTAATCCCATAGGAGACTGATTATTGTGTAGTTTCACACTCATTTAGCTCTTCCTTTTCTGATAGAAGGGTATGAGGTGATTATTTGCACCACTGTCCACTGTCTTTTGTTTTCGCCTTTAGGGAGCTTCTGCAGCTTCTGTGAATATCTTCACAAAAACTGCTTGCATTTTTAAACATCCTTTTATTATATAATCATCAAGGAAAAAAAGATATTTTGGTATTCCTATATTATTAAAGTTAAGAAATGGGTAGAAATAAAATATCTAATACTTCAAATGTGAAAAAAAAGGCATATAATTATAAGGGGATTACAGAATATGGGGACCAATCCTTTTATTTGTACTAATTTAAGTATCAGTAAAACTGATTTTTAAAACTGCAAAATAAAAAGGCAGGAAATTCAAAAGAGTACATTGGTGATGAACAGTGTGGAAAAGGGAATGGAAAAAAGAAAAGGGAAAGGAGGGAGGGGAAAGGGAAAGGAAAAAATCTTATAACAATCTTAAAACCAAGTTGCTGCTAATACCACTTCTTTACATTCTGCTTCTTGTCATGACATTTACTTGATAAAGAAAGTTGTAAAAAGAGAAGTTGCAGTGAGTGAAGTAGTGAAAACATATTCCCCCAACGGCAAAGGGAAATATACCCCTTCAAAAGCAAAGGAGAAAAGAGACATGGGGGAAGAGAGCTTAAGTGGATAGGACTCTGATTGTGAAATTAGTTTTAGTAAAAGCCAGAATGCCTGTAAAAATCTGTCCCTAAATTACCTATACTATTGACTATGCAACATATGTATCCTGAAGGTGCATGAATCCTGAAGCACATCAATGCTGTTTAGATCTCCATATTCTTATAATCAGCAAGTTAATTATTTAGATAGTCCTACATAAACTCACTGTACATTATGGACAGGAAATCTTACTGGTGCTTTCTCTGAGGAACTTGCTTGCTATCCTGATAGTTCAAGTAGAGATTGTGTTTGCATAAGTAAGTTAGGTGAAAGACTATTATATACAAAATTTGCAACTGTTTTACTCCAATTAAATGGCTAGCTTGATGGTAGGTATAAATATCGTTCTATACAGAGGGTATTTCACTCCTGCTCAAATCTGGAATCTCCCTCCCTGTTTTGTATAATTCTAGAAGTACTCTTTCAAAGCAGTTATTGATGTTTTACAGCCTCATTAGGTCCCTGCCATCTACTGCCTTGATGACTTTGCAATGAAGGCTGAGTGATTTAGGATACTTCTTGACAGTGTCAAAGATTTTCTTTTAAATTCCTTGTTCTGTACTCTGCTCTATTGATGAATCCCTCTTGCTTTGCCTCATCAATTGTATCTCCCAATCAAAGTCCCTGTACTCCACTCATTCACTTTCACTGTATGATATTTCCTTGATTTCAGCACTTCTCTCTCCTTCACAATGCCTCATCTCTCATGCATTATCCATGTTTATTCTATGTACCTTATTTTTGATCCTGATGTATGACAGTTTATTTTCAGAATCACATTTTGAAATCTTTTCAGAAAGCTATGAAGAACTAGATTTTTTTTTTTACAGGACACACAAGGGAAATATCATAAGTCTTTAGAAGTGTGAAAAACTCCACAGTAGGGAAAGGGGAATAAAGATATATATTTATACTTTTTAAACAAAAGTAAGTGATAAGGATTTAAATCACAGCAAGGAAGATCCACATTGGAAATTATGAAGAAAATCAAGTACTAAGCAAAACTACTTAACACCACAGACAGGAACTTGGGAAAGAACAGAATCTGTATTACAGAAAGCTTTTAATACAACAAATGTCTGATAGGAAAGGTTTGGTAAATGTGATGATCTTCATTGTGGGTTAAAAAAAACCCAATATTTTCTATGGGTTGCCTTTGTTTGATTCTGTGAATACAAAATAAGTAGTTGACTTCTCAATCTTCTGCAAAAAGAACTGAATATGTTTAATTAAACAACAAATAGTTTCAGTTACTTCAACCTGACAACTGAGAATACTGTGGGATTGTTCAAGCAGAGAAGGTAACAAGCCTGTCTTACCTGCTGTGTTGCTGTATATATCCTTGAAATTCTGGAAATGAAAATTGCTTCCACAGAGCTAGCAGCAGATAACTGCAAGGATCAAGAGAAGATTTGTGGCAGGATTATCCGTAATATGAAATGTGTAGGTAGTAATATGGTTCTTAGCTCTGGTACCAAGAGTGATCAAAGGAAGCTGCCAGAAGTAACTTCAGCAAAATAAAAAAACAGTCAATCCAGAAGTGACAAATAATGAAGACCCAAATACCCCATAAATATCTAAGAAAAGAGATACTCAGATGAGTCTTAAAGGTATCGATAATTTAAATGTTCATGTAAACGGCACTAGTATTATTTGTTTTTATGCTGTGTCAAAAAGTATTTAGAATGAATCACATTTTTTTAAATACCGTTGATTTATCAAACTAATGAATGAAAATCTAAAATGTCTTTTCTTTGGAATACAATTAAAACTGTCAACATGTACAAACAACTATTAGCTTTACTGTTTCTGTATGTGATTTTTTCTGCACTGCTCAGCTAAGAGGTAAATATTTGTCTTACATAATGCTGTATATTTGTACCTTGTGACTCTATTGAGGAATAACTGTACTGTATCAAGCAAGGAGCTAGACCAGAATCTTGTGTTTTATGATGGCTAGAAGTGGATACTTGGAATAAGCATATGAAACAGTCAAATACAGAGCAATGCTTTCCTCCCAGTATGGTTCTTTTGTTTTCAACAAATTGCTGCTGAAAACAACTCATAACATTTCTCTTTGCAAGACTTCAATGGATTTTTCTTTCAAGAAATTGTATAACTACTTTTTGAAACTATCTAAGCTATGGCATCAAGAATATGTGTGACAAAATATGCCGTGGTATAACTGAGTGATGATGAAAGAAAAACTTTTCTTTTAATGTCTACCTTGCAATTTTGTACAATTCATCTCCATTCCCTTGATCTCTGTTGGAAAAATGGTGACTAAATGATTTCCTAAATAGATTCCTCATGTCTCCGGTCTTCCCATATGTCTAGTCATCTCTTTTCAGACTGAGACCAAGACTTTCCTGACTCATTTTAATGCTCCCTGCTGTAGAAATAAGGGATTCCCTATCTTTAGTCATCCTCTTCGCCTTTCACTTTATTTTGTTCACTTTATTTTTTCCGGTCCTCTATTTAATTTTTTGAGATATGAGAATCATGGATATTCCAGAGATGTGGCATCAGCACAGCATTCGACATCCTCTTTAAAGTAGTGGCAAATTTCTACTAAAGAATTGCTCTATGCCAGTGTACAAAGGTTGTGCAGGAACCAGTAGCTGTCAAAATCAAAGAACAAATCAAAACTTAAAGCACTTAAATCTGTAATATCAACTTGCACATCCACATACCCAAAAGCTGTCAAAATGTGAAACCCGACTGCATTTTATGAGGTAACAATACTTCCTAAATAGAAATCACCTCCCAAAATACCATACAAGCTTGATTTTCTTTCCTACTACTCCCCATTATGTTGCTATCCTTCCAGAAAGAGTGAACATCCACTTTCATCTATTATTTCTACAGTGCTATATAGATATCAATGGATCCTTTGACCTTCTCACTCAGGGCTGACTGCAGCAAACCTACTTTGAGAATCAAATATCATTAAACACAAGCAAATCTATATATGTAGGAGAAAAAATGAGTAAAGAGAAAGAAAGACTAAGCACTTTTTTTTTTTCAGACTTTGGAAAAAAATTTACTTGAGTTTTAGCTGAAAGCATCTCTTGGTTATCAGTATGTCCAGACTCATTTTCCAAACTTAAATTTCAGTTTCTGGTTTTCTTTTAATTAAATTGCACCAACTTTTTCTTTAGAAGACTGTCTCTCTTCTTAGTTTGCATGTCTGCTTCTCTTCTGGTAAAGATTCAGTAGGAATAGCGCTACTCATCTGAAATAGTTCTGTATATATTCTCTTTTTTTTTTCCAATTTTTTGAGTTCATTTTTATCTTAATGTTTTGTTCCTTCCTTCTGCTAATCTCCATGCTTCCTAAATTTAGAAACTTCAGCTATGTCACTGTGAAGTCTCCTCTTCTTAAATAAGATAAAAAGCTGAAGTTCTTTAATCTTGCTTCATAACTAGTACTAATTTAGCTTCTTTCACTTACACCCCTCTAAAGCAATTATATGCACACTTTTTCTTCTTAAGTGCAGTTGGAAATTAGGATAAAGGTAGTAAGGATTTTTTTTTCCCTCTAGTTTTTATTCCTAGCAATTGCATTAACTAGGTACCCCTATATTTCTCCCTTCATGACTCAGAAAGGAAAATATACGGTATCTTAAATTAGAAAAATGTAGTATCTAACAACCTAAGTACAGTACATAAATGACCTTAATCCTTCCTTTTGCATTTCATATATCAGTTGTTCACTTAGAGTTTTCTCCAACAACTTGGATATCTGGCTGCCAGATACCCTTTCCAAAAGCACTCGTGCTTTTATAGCCTAACTTTTATAGTCAAAGTTTACAGTGATAACCTGTTCAGCACTCAGATTTTATTTAGATTACAGCCATCTCTTTCCTGCTTTCTGGCTTCTTTGCTTTAATTTTTACTTCATACCAAAACTATCAAGTCTCCTGTAAACTTATTCACCACTACTACTCTATCAA
The DNA here is from genome assembly GCA_013389865.1 of Piaya cayana. Lineage (NCBI taxonomy): Eukaryota > Metazoa > Chordata > Aves > Cuculiformes > Coccyzidae > Piaya > Piaya cayana. The sequence continues at coordinate 26,396 of WAAB01021349.1, forward strand.
ACACACATGCAGAGTAAATGCCTCTAAAAACTATTTGAGACCATTTCATGTTTCAGCAGGAAAAAAATTAATTCATATCTTCAAATGTTCAACTGCTAAGTCTACTTCTGTGACACTCTTGTTTCTAAAACACCTAGCAAAAATTTACTAACAGCTCTTCAAGTGCTTAGATATAATTAAACTTGCTCAAACTGGAAACACAACAGAAAAACATCTAGCATTTGAAATCTAATCGAAAGGGAATTCATGCTCTTTAGTTGTTTAATTTTTTTAGTCAGCTTTAAAAATTGTTTTATTTCTTGTATATATATTTTTTCCAAAACATAAGTGCTTACATTCTCTTGTTAAATAAAAGGCTTCCAAATATTTTTTCCTCTAAAAGAAAAAACAAAACAAACTGAAACTAAAATAAAAAGAAAAAAAGGAGAATATCTAAAGTTACTTTTCCAGCAGATTTAAATAATTTTTTTCATTCAGACATTTTGGATGTGTTTTTTAAAAATATTTGGTTTTATTCTGGTAGTAGCATATTATTTACACACTTCTCTGTATCAATAATTTAAATATTAAAATCTCTAAGGAAAAAAAAGTCAAAAAAAATTCTGACATTTTCTCCTAGAATATAGTTATTAAAAGAAATAAAAAATCCTTATCTCAGAGACACAATTTTTCCCCTCATCTTTTGTGTTTAAGACTACAACGTCAAAGTTCTCAGTAACTGCTTTCTCCTGTGAACACAACTTGAAAAAGTTTCTTTATAAACTTTAATTAGTTAAATATCAAAGGGCAGAAGAGAAAAGTCACAATTAAAAAACACTTCAAACTCTATGACCAAGGCAGTTTGATCTTCATTGAATGTTTTTAGCTCATGGAAAATTCCAAAAGTTCAACTTTGGAAATAATGCTACTTAGATTACCTCTCTTGCCCAGAAATCAGTAGCCTAGGGTGTAAAAACCTAGGGTGTTTCAGCTAACTATACTCAGGAAAAGTTTTACCTAAGAAACAATTTTAAAGTTAGGCTTCCTAATTACGGCTGAGTCAGGGAGGAACAGCCCTTGAGCTTTGTGCTATTCTTAAACTAGTGAATATCAGCAGTATCTCTTTTGCAGACATCTTAGCACAGGTGGAAGTAACTGTGGTGTGGGTAGAAAATGGACATAATTACAATGATGCATTCAGTCCTGTCATTCTAGACCTGTGTCATTCAAAATATGTGAATAACAACACCTTTAGCCTTTTCCCTCCTCTCATGCCTTCTGCTTTCCCTTAAGTAATTCTTCGTGTTTCTCATGTTCATCCTATTATGAATTAAGCCTATTCAGTTGCTATTTGTAGAGCTATATGTGTAACACTTAGACAGGAATTATTTCATTAACACATTCACAATACTCTTACTATTATTACCATATTTGACTTTGTTGAAAATTATTACAGGAAAAGCCAGCAAATATTATAAAACTGTGTGACATATGTCCTTGTTTTGAACTGCAGGTATTTTTTAGATGTTTAGATCTCCACATAGTAACTCCTAGAAAAGGCTTTTAAAAATAAATTTGCAATATATAGATGAAATCCCATGTCCATTTCCCAGTTCAATTTTTTTATTTTATGCAGCTATGACTTTTTGAATAGGACAAAGTAAAAAAAGCTGAAACTTCATCCTGAAATGGGCTGCCCATAGGGAGGATTATTTGAGGAACATTTTTTTAAGTGACTGATTGTGCAAAGAATTTATGCCAAGCCAACAGAGTATTTCATGTTTTTTTTCAACAAAAGCAGTCCCAGGTTTGCACTAGTTATGGATCAAATTCTAGTGCACAAAAATCTAGACAAACTGAACAATGATATAACTCTGTCTTGCAACACTTTACCACAGCAGAAAGTGGAAAGGAGTTCTTTTGTACTTAGACTTGAACTTAAACTAATATTTGAATCTAACCAATGCTTTATCAGCATGAAACATATGAGTACAGTCATATTAACCCCAGGTTGGATGGGGCCTTGATGTAGTGAGAGGTGCCCCTGCCCATGACAGGGGAGTTGGATTTAGTTGATATTTAAGGCCTCTTGCACCTCTGGCCTTTCTGCGATTCTGTGATTGTATGTTACTCTTAAGTCAGTGTATACCTGCCACACACACAGAAATTCTCATTCTAAGTAGGTCACCTCCACTAAACTAATAAAACCAGAAATTCAGTTCATCCTTTCTAGAGTTTAGCACTGCAGTCTTGCTGGTAAGTCAGAAAGAGAGATTGTCAGCTTTTCTAGCTGAAAATATGCACTTACGTTAGGAAGACTGCCAAACAATGGTAGTAATGGTAATAGCAATAGCAATGATAATTATAGATAATGTTATCCAAATTGCCATAAAAGTGTTACAAAAGGCTGGCTTTATAATGACGAAAAAGAATCTTAGAATGTCTACAAAAAAAACACTGCTCAATTAAGGCAGTTTTCAGGTGACAGCAAGCTCCCACCGGTGCATGATCACAAGCCCATGTCTGCTGGTATCAGTAGCAAGATGGTGTTTTAAGCTGATGAAGAGAGAATCAAGACTTTGCCACAGTCTTCACTGATTTGCAGTTAGTAATATCACTCCCAAAGTACCTGGTATCCTTTCTTTGGCTGAATATTTTTTTTTCTGCTTGCTCTTATAAAGATACTACTAGATATTGTGAATTTGATCCTGAACCTTTTAATGTCAAGAGCCAAAATCTGTAGTCTCTGACTGTACCAAGTCAAAGCGAGTGATAATGCATTTGGGTTTGGGTTGCTTGCTTTGCAATGAGTTCTCAGCGATTTATGAAGCTATTAAGTGCAGTAAATTTACCTCATCAAATATACCTATACTACATAACAAATTGCTTTCCAACTTGAAAAGTATTACAGTTCATCTTATGTCCAATTTCCTTTCAACTCTGTCATTCCTCTCTTAAGCATGACTGATGGTTTTGCTCAGTCTTGTTATGCCACATGGCTAAAGAACATCTCAACACACAGTGTTTACATAGCACAAAAGCATAATGCACCTCTGGTCAAAATTCTCAGAAATAACTATATTTCAAAAGAGACAATTTTTGCAAAGTAACAAAATATTTTTTGCATTCACTGATCAGAAATGTGCACCTAAAGAGGATGCCCCGGGCCTGTCAGTGTTTAAGACAGGTTTGGACAATGTCCTTAACAATTTGCTTTAACTTTTGGTTAGCCCTGAAATGGTGAGGCAGTCGAACTAGATGATTTTTGTAGGTCCCTTCCAAATGAAATATCCTGTCCTGTCCTGTCCTGTCCTGTCCTATCCTATCCTGCCCTACCCTATCCTACGCCACCCTATCCACACTTGAAGAATGTCATCCACAGGGACCTGGACAAGCTGGAGAAGTGGATCTGTGTGAGCCTCATGAGGTTCAACAAGGTCAAGTGCAAGTTGCTAAACCTGGGTCAGGGCAAACCACGATTTCAATACAGGATGAGGAATTATGTGGTTGAGAACTGCCCTGCAGAGAAGGACTTGGGGGTGCTGGTCAATGAGGAGCTTGATATTAGCCAGCAATAGCAATGTACACTCACAGCCAACCATAACTTGGGCTGCATCAAAAGAAGCATGGCCAGCAGGTCAGGAGAGGTGATTCTGCCCCACTATTCCTCTCTTGTGAGATCTCATCTGGAGCGTTGTGTCTAGTTCTGGAATACTCAACGTAAGAAGGGTATGGCATTGTCAGAATGGGTCCAGAGAAGGGCTACAAGGATGATCAGAGGGCTGGACCATCTTCCCTATGAGAACAGGTTGAGAGAATTGGGCTTGTTCAGCCTGGAGAAGTGAAGGCTCCGAGGAGACCTTATAGTGACCTTCTAGTACCTGAAGAGGGTCTACAAGAAAGCTGGGAAGGGTTTTTTTTTAAAAGGCATGTAGTGATAGGACTAGAGTCAATCAGCATAAACTGGAATGGGGCAGGTATAGACCAGACATAAAGAGGAATTTCTTCACGATGAGTGAGGCACTGGAACAGGTTGCTCAGGGAAGTTGTAGCTGCCCCACCCCGGGGCTGTTAAATGATAGATTGGAAGGGGCCTTGGGCAGCCTGATCTAGTGTTCCTGCCCATGATAGGGGGTTTGGAACTAGATGATTTTTAAGGTCCCTTCCAACTCAAACTATTCTATTAATTTATGTTTCTATTATTCTTTTTATTCTATACTAATTGTATCAAGTAATACATGGTTTTACAGGTATATTTTAACAATATTGTGATAAGAATAACTCCAGGAGTCCTGTTCTATTTCTGATGTATAACTGTAGCATATTTTTAACTTTCGGTTTGACTTAATGGGAAGTAATTGGTAATCTCTAATTAGATACCTCATAACAATATCTGAGTAGCTGGTTGTTCCTGAAGTTTTTTGAATCAATAGCATCTTACTGTGAAAACAAGTATCCCTGAAACAGAGGGGACTGTTAGACTATTCAGGTGCTACTACGTATCAGTAAGGTCTTAAACACTGGTGATGATCACAAGCACATGAAAAACCCCACAGAATAACGTTTCTGGCTTGGAAAAAAAGTGTTTCAAAAATATAGCTGCTAATGTTTTCTTTTATTTTACTATAGTTCAGACCACACTTTTCTGAGTTCCCTCTCTCCCATTTTTCATAAAACTCTGTCTCTAAGTTACTGCTACAGAAAAAGCCACTTTCTCCTGCTTTATTAACTGTAACATGTCCTCAAGAGAGTACCATTTCAAAAGGCTCAGACAGTAAATAAATTCCCTATATAGTTTGTTGGGGTTTTTTTACAAAGACCATTTGTGGAGTGGCAAAACCATAAGGAGTTAGTTGTAGGTGAGAAAAGAAAACAAACTTCTGACCTTTTCATGTATTAAAAGCCTTCCATTATCACCAACTATACAATAATTTTTCACTTCATGTTTTCATCAGTTGGTTTGAGGCTTCTTGGTTATTTTGGCTTAGTTTTGGGTTTTTTTCCTCTCATGGTACAATGTCTTTCCTTTCTTCTAATCTGTACATGAATATATCAAATGTGCAGTTATGTTTCACCAGCTTCTGCTTGTTCCTCTGGAGGTACTCAGGTAACACCACAACCCATTGCTTCATGGTTAATGGACACTTGATTTTAGTCAGGTGGCTGTGGCTGTGTGCACCATAGAGCAAAATGCTTGGTGGACAGTGCTTATACATGCTTCACTGAGAGCTGATGATCTGAGAGCTGGCTGACTAAGTAGATGTCAGTGATGGTGAAGCACAAGCAAAGAAAAATTTAGGGAACCATATATACTTAAGCAAAGAAAAATTTACGAAAAACATATATTACAAACATTATTTTGTGTTTAACATTGCAATACCAAGAATCTACCCAATTTGTAGGGTTTTTAAAAATTCTCATTACTAAAATATCCATTTAATTGTGGGTACCTCTAAAGACAGTTATAATGACTAAACAATATAAAGTTCTATATATACTCTTCAGGGAAAAAAAAATAATGGGGGGAAGAGGGGGAACAGGTATACCTAAGAGAGTTTTATTTGACGATTTTTTTTTCCCATTTGTCATTCCCAGGTCCTTTCACTGAGGATATTTTCAATGGGTGTTCTGCTCTAGTGAAGAGATTTATTTCAAGGTTAACTGATGTATTCCAGAAAAAAAAAACAACCAATCCCAGAAACATTAATTCTAGTAACCACATTTCCAGGGACACTTCTGCCTTTCTAGGTACATGTCTAGACTTGCAATGTCAGCTGTTAACCTCTATTATAACTGAATTTCCCTTTGTAAGTGATTCAGTCTGACTTGGAGTGGTGTCCAGCAGTCCGGAAAGGCTGTTAACATGATGTGACAATCTTGATGTTGCTGCCATGGTTGAGGCTGGGAAACAAATCATGTAGGGCTTAACAGATCAGAGATCACTGCATGAATTTTACATCAAAATAAACTGAAACAAGTGGAGATGTTGACTAAATGAAGCTGGTGCTTTCTAGATGGGAAATATATTAAGAATAGTTCTGTCTCACAGTGTGTCCAGCAAATTGAGCACCGTGCAGTCATGCAGCACAGAACTCTTAATGGCTTGGAGACATCCTTTGAAGGCTACATTTGACAGAAAAGATGGTAAGTGCCAGGATAAATGGAGGTTTAATGAAGTCTTTAGGTACTAATGACAATGGATTTCTGGGAGAGGTCTAATTTCATGAATGTGTCTAAATTTACTCCTTGCCTTTGCTCTGTGTAAACTTATACTAAGATACCCTCTGTCAGCCCTGAGTTTTTAAGCCCCATCACTCCTCAGTAGGTGACTGGCAGGCACAGAGCTCAGATACAAGAGATATGTATACAGAGGCAGTTCTCATAATACAATTCAGCAACCTGCCTTTCACTGTCAGTCAACAGACACTGAATGAAAAGGTGAAGGGAAAGCAGATTCTGATTAATAAAATAGGAGATATTGTGGACCAGAGATTATGAATTGTCCAGAACACCTACCCTGAGATCTTTCCAAGAAGGGAAAGAAAGAACCATCTCACCAGGCTTCAAACATCCCAACCTGTCCCCTGCCAAGTAGTGGTTGTGGTTCAGTGCTCTCAGTCAGTTAGACTCAGAGCACCCACTGCTTGTTCTGGCAGTATGTTGAATGTAAAAGCAAAAGTAAATGAAATAACTTCATTTTTATTTTTTTCTTATTTCCCCTCCCCAGGAATAAATGAGACCATAGGAAGAATATTTAGATGGTCAGAAACCTAAAGTCTTCACACTTGAACCTTCCATGCTGCATTGTAACCATGTACTTAGGCCATAAAACTTCTGACAGCTAGGAGTAATGGATCTGGGTGGTAAACTAGAAAGCTAGAAAATGTACTGACATCCCTAAATGTTCTTTATTCTCACTCTGGGACATAATGACTTGCCACAGGAGGCCTCGATCTGCTGACTGCATTCATCATATATGTGACTATTCTAACAGAGGTAAAACAGACTGGACAGTTGCACATTGGCTTGTTCCTTCTTATTTCAATTTTTTGATGCCCAGATAAGCATAGATGATAATCTCAGCAGAGGTATAAATGCTAGAAGAGCTGTAAAGAGATATATTTTACATGTAAAATTTAATTTTCTGTAGTAGTTTTTATTTATCTCATGGAATTCTAAATATTTTCTGTTTCTGGAGGCTGGAATCTTTAGCAGCAGTATGATGGAAGAAAAATTAAATTGGCGGGAAGGAGCAAACATGCAAGTGTCAATGAAGCATCATATAACCTGTGAGGAGCTACTGGTGCTGGCTGAAATAAGCAAGTCCAAAGCAGTGTGTGACTGGCCAGATGTCCAGCTGCTTTGACACTCATTCAAAGAGAACAGAGGTGCAACTGCTGCTATGGTCGGAATGTGCACAGACAAGTTGCCACATATATGCTTGCCAAACACCCAGGATCCTTCACAGATCTCGAAGATTTATGGAAGGTAAATGAGAAAAACTCTAGAAGCAAAATTAAATGTACTGGGAGTGTGATTCCTCACAAAGTGTTTAAATGTGGCCAAAACCTCATTTTGTACACTGATGAGTTCATTCATGAACAACTGCAGTCTAATTTTCTTGTCAAATGAAAAGGTAAAAAGTGCAGCTTTGCTGACTTCACTGTTACCAGTAGAAGTGACAGAATGGTTAGATCGCTCCCTTTTGCTGTCTGATCAGCCACATGCATTCATAGCAATACTATCTTTTGAAACCAATGTGTCATGTTTTGGCAAAAGCAATTAGGAATTTTGTAAGCTATCACTCAAGAATTCAGTATTCACTTCTAGATAGCACCACCTTAAGAATGAATTATTGAAAACAACAGTGAATGTGACAGCTTGGCTTTTTCTTGGCATTAGAAATAGCACTTCTGTGTCACGTGTTGATGTTGAGATTGTTCTTTAATATATGATTTAAAATCATCCAGCTCCTGGACATTAAGCCCAGGGTAAAGATCCTTCTTTCATGCCAAATGAAGTGATTCTTCTTTATGAAATGTGTATGGGTAACGGCTGCGGGAGCAAGTGAATCCCATGACAAATCAATCTAATTTCAGATGAAGTCCTTTATTATGGGTTAACTGGCTGCTTATATAGACTAAGGAGGCCGAACATGAGGTAAACATTGAATGGTCACTTCTGCCGTAGTAACAAGTCTTCATTGGCCACTGCCCAACCACATAGTTATGTTGCTAGGTTGTATCTCCTGCCCCCCATCCTCAGGTTACTTCATTAACATAACACAACAGAGTCATCACCTCTCTTTGTGACTCTACCAGCTCCACCCTGCCACGGTGCTTGAAGAAGCTCATTATATTTTCTTCCCAATATATGAGGCCTAACTATTCTGTGTATGTGAAAAAATGTTCATTCAAGAAAGTAATATAGGACAAACTGGAGCAACAAATTAATTTATCTGTGCCTACGTCCAGGTGTAAATAGGAAAGGACAAAAATGCAATTTTTTTAAATTTAGTAGAATGTATGATTAAAATATTCACATTATAAATACATTATTATTAACAATATTTACTTATTTAATGGTAATTACATATTTTATAGTCATTAACTATTAATTATATATGCAATATATGAGGGTTAATTCCTTAATGAGAATAACTTTCCCCTGAAAATCTCTTTCATTAAAAAGGACAAAAGCAGACAAAAAAATGGGATTTTTTTTAGAAAGTCTGGATACAAATCATCCTTTCCAAGGATAATATGGGGGTTAATGGGAGTTCAAAAGACAAATCTTGTAATCTATGACTCACAAGTTTTACCAATTGTAAAGGAAGCTCTTTAAAGACTAAAATCAGAATTTATGTATCCCACAAGATATTTGGTGGAAAATAATTTTGAAAGTAAGAATCATATTTAAAAAAACAAAATAAAACCTTAACAGGGAACTGGTCCAGGGGGAAAATCTATGGAATTTTGACAAATCTCAGGTTTGCAATTTGTTAGCTGTCCTGTATGCGGAACTATAAAACTGTTGAGACTTTTCCGAATGAGTTTACTTCAAACTGCCCTTATATGAGTTGTTGAAATTAACAAGAAATGCAGTGATGTGTTGTGGGACTTTTTTTGGTAAAAATTATGGACAGTCAAACCTTTAAAATAAAAAATTACACTAAATTTCACTACACTTACCTGCTAGTAAATACTCTCAATGTTACACTTAAACTTTGTCATAAATACAAATATCCAATTCAATGCTAATTTTGAAATATAGCACCAGAAAGTGTTTAAACTGGTCTTATATCTTAATATTTAAAATTATAAGCTATTAAGTTAACATAAACTACATAACAGTGACTTTTAGAAGATGTTATATGTATTAAGGACTGCAACCAAATTTCAAGGATTTGGAAGTATTCATTTCCAGTATTGTAAGTATTATTTACTGTATATGTACAATACATTGCAAGTTTAAACCAGTGGTGAGAATACCTATAAGAAGATGGGTCTCTTATTTCACCAGACTGAGTTAGAAAGACATCAAAGTCCTACTGCAAGCCAACATCCTCAATTGCTCTAAGTTTGTGGTTTAGAAATGATTGAAAGAAGACTGAAAAAGCCTACAGATAAGTGTTTTAGGGTTTGGGGGGGTTCTATTTGTTTGATTTTCCTAGATAGTGAGTCTACATGAAGTTGTTTAAGCAGTTCCACATGATCCTGCTTATTGTGTAAACAGTAATTCCATATTCCTTTCACATGCAAATTACATTCTTCCATGGACACATATTTAGCTTTCAATACCCCTCACTCAAGCTGTGGAACCAAGTCTCTACATTTGCAATAATTCTCACTGAACTGAGCAAGAAACTCCAGATCATGTAGGACATTTTATGTGGTTTCCAATGTCTGGAAAAGGCATGGAAACTGAACCAATAAGTACTAACAAACAGGTGGAATTTGGTGCTAGTATTCAAGTCAATCTTTTATCTTAGAAGAGTCTTCTAGAACAAATAAATTAATTAAGACTCCACAAAGGAATACCGAACATTCTATTTGTTTTCTTCTTCACATAATCACAGTAAAATTAAGCACAAACTGTGAGGATTGTTTTGCGAGACACTATACGTATGAGATAAAGCATTGTGCATGCAGTTCTCCAGCATTTCACTTAGTGAAGTGAAAGTGAGGTGGTTCTCATCCTTTACAGGCTTTGATTTGAGGGATTATAGCCAAGTCCTTGAAATTTCCTGTGACTACTCCCCTAGATTTCACCCAGAGTGTTATCCTTTAGACAAGTATGGTGATCACATAGTGCCTAGTCCAATTCCATTCCAATGTGAAAACTGTTAGGCATGGCTTGGTACATGGCTTGGCACTGTGTTCAGTAAGGGACATCAGAAGCCTTGCTGAGAGCCATAGGAGAAATTCATTGTCAGTTACAGAGCTACATAATAGTGTCATTTTGCTGCTCTCGCATTGCTTTATTTTATTTTTCAAATGCCCACCTGGGATGCCTTGCTAACATGTTAGACAGGCTGCTTTTCTTTTCTTATAAAGATGTCCAGTGGTTTTTGCAAACATCTTGTAAGAAAGCTGCACTTTCTTACAAGGATTTTTTTTTTTTTTTTTAGTTTTCTACATAAAGTTTGTGATATGCTATATGAGACTGATACTGCTACAAAATGGAAGGAGAAAACCTGAGGAAAAAAACCCCTGAAATTATTACATTTTCAAGTTTAATATGACAATTTTAGCATTTTTCTTTTCCTTCCTCCCTATTTGAAATTTTTCCTGTTGTCTCTGGCATATATGGGATACAAATAAACACAGAGGAGAATTATAGAGCAAACAAATTTTTTAATGACTATTTTTAGGACAAAACTTTCTTACAAAATCCACATAGAATGTGACTCAATATTTTCAGAGAATAACACTGCTAAGAATAAAACACAAGCACAGTTTTATTTTCAAGGGGGTTGCATATTTCACTTCACGTATGTCTTCATATACATGGGCATCATATAATATAGTGTAACAAAAATATATATGTATATTCTCTGTAGATATATCTTTGCAGAACTTTGGATTACTCAAAAATCACATCTATAGCTTTTTTGAAGGGTTTTAAATTGTTTCCTTTTCCACAAAATCCATAAAGAAGTTTTGAAATTTAGAGAAATTAAAGAATTTTACATAAACTTGACAGAGAAGCAAAAGAGTCACAGCAACTTTTCACACACTGTGAACAACACATTCTCAGATTTTGACCTCTTCAAAGGTCTACGTGACAAAGATCACACGTAGCGATTCTATGATTCTATGAAAGTCACATGGGAAAAGGCGCTTGAGGGAAGAGGGGCCCAAGAAAGCTGGTTATTATCCACCACATACAAGCTTAAGACTAGTCCAGCACAATGAATATGTAGATAAGCAAAAATCTCAGAATGTCCTATGTGGATGAACAAAATGTTCCTAGCCAATCTCACATACAAAAATGAAGAATTTAGAGACTGGGAAAAAAGGATGGGTAACCTGAGAGAAGTAGATAAACATTTTCAGAGCATGGAAGGAGAAGTTAGGAAAGCTGGCATACAGGCAAGTATAGAGCACATTACAGGCAAGCCTCCAGCTGAATGAATTCTTATGGTCAAAACTGCAAGGGCTGAACTGCTTGTTAAATGTTTTCACAGCCGTATGGTATTTCAACTCACTCCCTAACAGGATTCACAAAAAGCCTTCATTGCATCTCAGATGTAACTGCACTTTTTGTGCCATGTTTCTGGTAAATCTAGAATGGTACCTTTAAATGAGCATAACTAGAAAAACCATTAAAAAGTTTTCAAAAAGGAAGATTTTATAAGAGATTGCAGAACGTTTTATAAGAACTGCATAGAACTTCTCTTAGTAAATATCATAATAAAGGTTCATTGATTAAAAGAAATTGGCTCTATTGCTCATAATAGCATTTCATTGATTGAAAAGCATAGCCTGTAATGGTTTCCTCCAAAGCAGCATCTGTTATGTATTAACCTTTCAGCCCTCAGAATCATGGGATATGAATTTCTTGCTCAAACTACTGGTCAGATGACCCATCCATGACATTTAATAAATTGCAGCTCTGCACATAGATTCAGGATTCCATAAAAACAGGCAGAAACACATTATAAAAAGGTCCATTTTTCATGTTGTATTGTGTAACTGTGTTCTTTATTTTAAACAAACATAATCAACTAAACTCAGAGAGTAAAGTCAGTTTTATTAAAGGCACCTAATAAGTTTTAAATTAACTATCCAGGTATTAGTGATAAACAGCATCATTTTCATTGAACTTTGGATGAAATAAATTCTGCATGTCCAGTGTGTTGGCAAAAATTGTACAAGGACAAAACAGCCTTCATTTTCATCTTTGAACTGATTGAAATCATGTAGTTACCAAAAAACCCTTTCATTAGCCATTGTGTGTGTACATTGCTGAAGGAGTGCGTTCAAATATGATCTTCTCTACTGTAACTTTCTTTTCTTACTATTTAAAAAAACTTAAGATAATGTTGCAGTTTCTTATTATTATCAGAGTTTACAAGAGAAAATTCCTCTCATAAACCCATGTTTTCAGTCAATCTAAAATATTTTTACATGTTCATTTTTCATTCTGTATAGAAGTTATTTGCATATCTTAGATTGTGATCTAAAATAGCTTTACTAGAAATGAAATTCTCTGATGGGGAAGTTTCTATTATTAAAAGTCAATTTATTTTCTTGTCTAATGAGACATGGTTCAAGAATAAATACGTTATGGTGTAAATAATGATTTAATCCTTAAAGGTACTTGTATTTGTGAATATACAATACAATAACCAATACAAAACTATGTAATAAATTAATTATTAAAATATTTTGTTGAGAATTAAGTCTTAAGAAGTTTGCCAGTATTTCCTGATCAGGAGTTATGTGGACTCTTATTTTAAAAAATGCTTATAGTATAAAAACAACTGAGTTTTAATTAATTCACAGAGCAATAGAGGCTGAGTCATATAATGAGGATACAAGTGGTTCAGGAATAAGAGGGAAAATCAATATTCTGCTGTTAATATGCTTTGATGCCAGTATAATGACTAAAATGGATCGCTAAAACCATGGATTAAAAAATATGAGAATATGAGTTAAAAAAAGGAGTAGAGATGCCAAACAAGGTAGAAGGAATAAAATAGTGAAGGACTAATGTAACCTCAAGGAGGGTCAGCCAGTGTGACTTCTTGTCAAATAGATTATGTGTGTGCAGCATAGTATAGGAACTGCTAATATCCAGCAGAGTATCCAAGGCTATAGCTGGGAGCAGCAGGGTGCTGAGCTCTTTTAAAATCCTTTTGAAATAAAGTCCAGATAGGCAAAAGTATTTATATTCTTAAGTGATATTTAGGCTGCTAGATCTAATAGTACTACCCTGACCCTGGTACTCAAATATAACGTAATAATAGTTTAGTCATCTAAATTTGTTAGCATCCAATTTACACATGAAAATTTTGTAAGTAGTCAGAACTAACTTGTGAACCTAAAATTGGCTCTTGAAAGGTCTGAAAAAAAATGATTGTTGCCAAAACATAGTAAGGCACTAGAAATTGGATATTTCTCTTAAAAATCCTTCTAAGAATTTAGTCCAGGAATTGAGAGCCACCTATCACAAATCTGAATACTCAAGTATCTAAACTTCAATCATCTCCTTAAAACAGGTCCACTGTACAGCTAGTAGGAAAGAAGACTGGAAAAGCCTGATTTATCCCTAAAACTTCATGTACTCAGGTAGAAATGTGGGGAGATCTAGAAACCTGACTCTTGTACTTATATTATTTTTTGGTTTATTCTCACTATAAATTTAGCGATATTCTTATGTATGAAAAAAGTGTATGTGTCAGAAAGTAGAATCCAGAACTGTATTTCTGATATTTCTTGTGCCATAGCCACTAATCCAGAACCAATCCAATCCTGCCTCTTCATTTATTCTTATTCAAGATAAAGAATGGCAAACACATTCATCATGGTCTAAAGGTGAGGTTACATTTTCTTGTACAAGAAAGAGTTTCGTGGGTTTGAGAAGGAACAGTGTGACTTCTTGAGTGATTATAATAAAGGCATATTATAAAGTAGAAGTTCAGTACCGTCTTTGATGAAATGAGTAATTCTTTGGGTTTCCAGCTGCCTACTCATATAATTTAAAATGGAGGTTCATAGAATGAGAGAAATCTGCTGAAGATTTGTCTTAAGACAAATCAAGAGGATCTGTCAGGGTGAGTCAGATTGCCAGATTTTAGTGTCTTTTAATGTTTTCCTGACCGTTTACCAGAGAAAGAAGATTAGATGGAAGGGCAGTAAATAGTCTGGCCCTTTTTTTCTCAGTATGGGATGAAAACAATGAATGATGGACACTAACTTACTGGAGAAACTTGTATCTGGGAGGAAAACAAAACCAGAATGTGTCTTTGTCAAAGGCAAAAAGGGTCAGGTACTAAATACATATTTGTTTACCAAGACAAAATTTTTCTTTCTCGCTTTTCAATAAAAGTTTACAGGCATCTTTCTCTCACACGAAGAAATCATCTAAGGAACCTGAATGCTCCTAATTTTTAACATCCATAGATCTTTTCAAATTAAGAACTACTTTTAGACTACCTGCAAGTTACATCCATGGATCCAGAGAACTAATTTTCCATTCATTTTCCATTATACTTACTTAAACTTTTAATTCAGTCTTCACAGATTAAGTGGAAATAAAGATTGTACAAAATAGAGAATGAGATATAGAGGGAATAATTCCACTTATATCTGGCAATATCTGGAACACAGCTGTTACAGATAATTTAATGCCATTTTTGTATTAGCTATCACTGGCTAGACAAACACAAAATTTGGAAAGTTTCTTCCTCTTTGAGTGCTAAAACTGTTAATGTCCTATAATGTTATAACATCATAGGGAACTTTACTATTATCTTTTATAACTGCTAATATTACATTCACCACTAATGCGGAAAACAGACTTCAGAAACGTGAACAAAATGAAGTCTTTGACTGCCATGCTAAAATCACCTAGTTATTTCTAATGCAGTGCATCCTCTTTAAATGTGGGGAGGGGATGGTGGAAAGAGGGCACTAATACCCATTTTGTCTTTCTTCTTGTCTGGCAGTGACACAATTCTTTCCTCTGGCTGCCTTAAGCTAATAAAAAATAAAATATTTTTTTGAATCATAACTTTATTTTTCTTCTCTATAAGTAGCACCACCCTGACATTCAGAACATGAGTAAAACCAGCTATCCTGGTGGTCTTATTTTGAATATTACACCAGACATCAAGACATAATGGGCTATAAATCTTACATGAATTTAACAAAACAGTAAAGCATGGTAGAGAGAATGTCAAATTGAAACCACGTGATATGGTCTTCCTTATTATAGTTCTTCGTTATAACATGCACTGCTTTCTTCAAGGAAGTCAGTGAGAGTACTTTCAATGAATGAATTAATGAGTGGATGAATAAAAGAAAGAAAAAATTCCAACTGTAGGATGTTTAGTTCAGGTCTTCTACTGTTGAACTCATAAAAATCTCATTAAGTTTAAAATACCTCTCATCTTGCTCTGTAGAATTATTTCAAGTTGGCCCTAGATTTTATAGTGTGCATATAATACAAAAATACAATAAAAAACCTATTAAAAATGACACTATCAATTTCTTATCTTTGGTTCTTATTTGCCTGTATTTTGATCCCATATATTACTTTAAACAGGCAGAAATAAGGTGAACAAAGGTGACAAGTGAAAGAGGACTTTGGGACCTTCAGAACTGTCAAATAGTGAAAAATTGCATTAATATGATTTCATTTTAAGAAAATAACATTGCTATACAGCCCTAAAATATTGTGGCCATAAACTGAAAAAAGTTATCCAGAAAAGCCTTAGAGACATCTGAAAATTCCCAGTTTGAACAGCAATATGTTGAGGAATAAATTTACATTTTTTAGTAGCTTAGTTCCATTTTGTATAACCCCTAAAGGGTAATATCTTTAATACACTTTCTTGAAGAAAAATACAGCTGTTTACTGTGTTTATTTAACTAGCTAATGCTCATTTGGTTGTCTACCATTTAAGGACAATGAAGCTACATTGAGGTTCATTTCACTTGTTTATTATTACCTACAGGGAAAGGGAAGAAATGCTACAACTTTTTTGAAACCATTTGCTAGACTAGTAAAGGGTCAAATCTTGTGCAGAGGTTCAGACCTTACTGTCTCTGTGCTACAGCAAATGCTTTCACGTGCCTGCAAAGCCTCCTTCACCATTAGTGGCACAGCATTTGACTTTCGCAAACGGTGTTCACAGAGTGATCACAAAGGCTATTCACAGAGTAATTATATGAAGCATGTACTGCAAATCCTGATCGACTCCACGTGAACTTGTATCTTGGGGCCTACACTGTGTGGGCACCTTCCCAAGTAGGTAGACCGAGCCAGCATGGTAAGCCTGGTCTATCCTTGCAGAATGTCACTGAATATGTTCATGTTAGTTCTCAGGTACTTTTCCATTTGCAGATGAGCAGCAGACAAAACATACAGAAAAGATAAACTTTTCTAGGAATTCAATGCTATGATTTATATGTAGTGCTTAGAGGATTGAAGGAAGACTGGGGTCTGCCCATGCTTTGAAAACAAGCAAGCATATCGTCCCTTTCCAGAAGGGTGCCTTATCACATTATAGAAATATGTAGCACATGAGCAAACAGAACTAACAAGTATGCTCAGGAACAATGCCATTGATGACTACCTTAGCAAAATGGGAACATTTATGTGGTAGAATAGCTTTAATTCTGAACACAATTTACCTTTATGAATGCCTGTAGTACACGAACCTCTGTACACACAGGAAAAAAATATCCTGCATTTTATAAAATCTTTAAAGTCCTATAGCATTTTGGTATAGAGTTTGGTGGAGACTTAAGCTTACTTGTGTTTATCAGGAGAATGAATACACTTGAGAATGGATCTACAGACATCTTTTGGTTAGAGTAAACACATAGTTTTCTTTAGTATGCTTTTGCTATGTGCAGTATTTTAAATCCATATAATTGATTTTTTGCAGCATAATGAAAAATCTTAGCTGAAACAAGACAGAGTAGTATCTTTAGCTTACAGCATTTCTCCCTTTCTATATGCAAGTGTGATGAATTCCTACAAAACACTGGGAATCACCATTCTCACTCAAACCAGTCTTGAAATGCACCTAAAATATTTTATTCCACATAAAAGAAGCAGGCTTCTCATAGGTGTCTGTGAATACTTAAAAGGTTATCCCAATGTTGTTACTCTGGTCTCAAATCTGACCTTTTCTGATTTTTTAATAGAGAAATAATGTTTCTCATAATTTAAATTACCTTGGTATATTCATTTAGGCATACAGAGAGACAAGCCGTCAAGTACTGCTGTCATGAAGTGCCTGTTCCCCTCACTTACCTATCTCTTGCTTACAACCTATTACCTGTTCTCGCTCTCCCCTCTAACTTCCACAATATGCTTCTCTGCAATGATCATGCAGGACATTTTGCAGTGCATCCTTTTAGCCAACTCTAGTCTTCCAAGTCTTTCATGTCCACTTAGCAGACATATCCTCCAGGTTGTCTCTTTATGTTTCACAGATGTTGGCTGAAATGAAGCAGACACTACATAGAGCATGTAATGATGTGTCTTGTCATACAGCATCATCACTTCTGTATCACTCTTCACTGTATCACATCACTGACACTTTTGAAGATCCTTAGGGTACAGTTAAATGCCTCCTTTCTCTTGGCCATCAGCCCAGTAAAAGGCTTCAAAATGAATGGAGGCAGGGAGTAAACTGGACTTTTATAAATGATTGGCAGTCTCACAACTCTATTTGTGCCCTTGTCTGCAAGGCAAAAGTACTTCTCTCATTCCAGCAAGCAGGCAGAAGGACGAGAGTAATCTGATCATACACCGTATTTCCTTTACATTTTGGGTAGACTATGTGGTACATAATATGTTGCCAAATTAATGGATACTTGGAAAGAATGACTGGAATTTCTGATTTTTTTTACTCTGACTTGAAGCATCACTGGGCTGAGAGTTTACTATTTGTGTTTGACTGTATGCAGCATATTACAAGAAAGGACATAATGATGGATGAATTTGAAATGCAGTTAGAGAGACCAAACTGAATTAACCTAACATTTTGGTGAAGACATGGCCTTCTGGTTTCATTGCTAGTAAAAAAGAAGGAATCCTTTTAAAAATAATTGTTCATGTAACTACTGAAAAAAGAAAAAAATAAAGTAAAAAAGTTATGCCTTTTGTTCATTATCTAAAAGGTTAGTAATAATTTGTGTGGCAATTACTTAAACACTCTCAAAAACTGCTATATTTTAGTGCCAGTAAAACTACTTTTATTCAGATTTAGTTGGCATTGGAATAAATAGAGGAGAAAATACAGGATGATTTTTCAACTAATAATTGTGCATAGATACATTGTCTTCCTTCTCTTCCCTATTAAAAGCATTTTTGAATTTCTTTCAAATGCAGATTCTCAATGTTATATGAAGTCTTTTCAAGAAATTTTGCAAAACATAAAATCTAAACTTTTTTGTGCTTGAATTGACATGTTTTGAAAAAAAATCCAGTAGTTGTTACAAAAATTATATTGCTTAGGCAGTGAAGAATTCACGTGGCAAGTTGTTGTTCTTGCCTCCACAACAGGATATTCTACTCAAAGGAATAATCCTCTTTGAAAATGGCCCTGGATACAGATTTCTTAAAGCTTTATACAAGGGAGTGCAAGTGCATCCCTTTTCCAACAGGGTCTTGCACAGAAGCCAGACTGTTAGAGAAAAAAACATCCTGAGCAGTACGTATGCCTGTGTTCACATCCTGCATCTCTGCAGCCACCTGTTTTGTATGAACTAATATAGCTTCTAGTGACCATGGGTTTGTTGTTTTGTTTTTTTTTTCCACAAGAAACCTGATAATATGCCAACTCTTGCTTTTTCTGTTTGCCCATCTACTGAGCTTCGGCTAGAGGCAATTCCAAGCTTAATTTGTTCCATTGTCTAGTTTCTGAGTCCATTCTGTCACATCTAGAATAATTGTAGCTAGGCTAGACCTGTCATCTCTGTTTTACAGGTAACTGGAGCTCTTTGTGGATACAAACCCTATTTTCATTAAACTGGCTAAAAAGGAAGCTCTCTCATGAGAGACAGTGGAAGAAGATGGTAGTGCCATCTGGACAAGAAGAGGTAGGTAGAAACAACTAGACTCAACTATGTGTATCTCTGCTGTCTACACTATATAGAGATGACTTTACACCATGAAAGATAAAGGATTTTTACTCAGGCATTCCTTGGGCACTGGTTTGGGCCTATGTAACATACGGTGAGAAGCCACAGATAAGCTTGTAGAAGACAAGAGCAATGGGAAGAAATTAATTGCTGCTCTTCATTGCCAGAGAGCTGGCTGTAAAGATGGAGTAGTTGTTTTGGACAAAACAGGTCAAAGGAAGCAAAAAGGAGATAATGAACAAAAATTGCAGAAAGGGAAATTCCAATCAGGTACAATAATAATGTAACATAATGAGGATGGGTAAGCACTGGAACAGGTTGTTATCTTTCACTTTTTTGGACTTGATGATCCTGGAGGTCTTTTGCAACCTAGTGATTCTATGATTCTGTAAATAGAAAACTAGAAGACTTTCATAACTTAGTTGGACATACCCCTCAGCAATTTGATCTAACTTTGAAGCTAGCCTTGCTTTGAACTGGGGACTCCAGAGTTTTGCTTAACCTCTCCTGCAGTGCCATAGGCAGTCATCCACCTCTGAAAAATGACCTATATATAGTCTACCTAGAGGCTAAGACTACAATATCTACAAAAGTATATGTAGTACTCTGCTTCCCACTGCTTCTAAACATTATGGAATACAAGACACATGACAAGCCAGTTTGCCACAGGATTGAAAGCTTTGCAATAATTTATTATCACTGCTTCATATATTTGGCATTCTTTGCATCATGGCAGAAAAAAGTATTTACATTATGAATCTTTCCTATCAAAATTTGTTTGCATTCAGACTTTTGTACATCTTTTAGAGCAATTATTAGAGAATGTATTCCTCTAAATTTAAATTGCAAAGTGACATAGTGCTGTTTGGGCATTCTATATTCTTGAATAAGCTTGGAACACATTTAAGGATGGTTAGAAAAGTAGTTTATGGCAGTTAGTACAGGATAAAATAGATTATTAATTCTGTGCAAGAATCATTATGCTGGCTTCTTACCAGTGCTATTTAAAAAGTATTATTTAGATGTTGGCTCCAATTTCTATGTTTTGTTGGAATTTTTTTTGCCTGTGCTCTTTATAGAATGTTTTGAAAGAACTTTCACTACAGACATTGGTTGGTGTTTTAGACATGCTTAACAAAGACCATTACATCTGCTGATGAAAGTATTGTGGTACAGTGATACTGTGAAGTACTGCTGAAAGGGATATACTGAGAGCATAAAGATGAACAATATTCTGAATTTTTCTGTTAAAATAAATTCGCAGCTTTTATTTAAGGATGAAATATCATTCCTATGAAGTTCCCAATGTTCTTAAAGCTGTGGCTTCATTTATAACACTTATATTTCAATTAAATATGCAAATCCTTTCATTTAATAAAAGCTGTCAAAATCTAGTAAAACAAAGTCATCTCATTTGACTCTAAAAGTCATGCACCATAAATAAGTGTGGCCTGCAGTACTGTACAGAATATATCACTGATTTATAGTCACTGATGTTGTGGGAGTGTCTTTACATTCTTTTTTATTTTATTTTTGTTGACCCCTGAGGCTACGTTTTTTAAAAGAAAAATATATTGTTTGGTCTTTATTTACTCTCTTACAAGAAGGGTAAGAATACCTAACTGACCTGAGCTAAACCCGTGTAGCCATAAATCTTTGACTTTTACTTACTCTTTAGCAAAGTTCCATGTAACTAAAAACTGGTTTGAAATGTAGTATATTTCAGAAGATTAGTTCATTTGTTTGGTCAAACTAAGTTAAAGGACCTGTAAACAGTCAATGTTAGATGCAATTTTAAAACTAAAGTAATGGATGTTTTTAAATTTATTTTTTAGGTATTTTCCTATGGAAAGGAGAAGTTTCCCTATGAAGTGTTCACACATTTGTACTACTACTGAAGGCTTACTTTTACGTGGGAGTGAGTAGTTTAGCCTCTTGTATTACATTTAAGTTGCATGACAAGACACAATCTTAACCCCTTAAAACCATTAGACTCATTTGTCAGTTAAGCATCTGAAGTTCACTTCGTACTAATTCTTGCTGTATCAGGGCACTCTAATAGTTACTTTACAAACTACAACCCTGATGACGTGTGAAAATTGAAATTTTAATTGGTTTCAATTAGGTAACACTTTGCCTATAATAATACAGACTTTTTATAAAAAAACCAAAAACATACAAGTTTTATCTTTGCTCAGAAAAGAATATAGCAGCATTCTCATTGTTAAGTAGCAGTCTTAAATGTTATCTGTTGAATCTTCCTAGAAGTTATGCTAAAACACATGGAGGACATGGAGATGATTAATGGCAGCCAGTAAGGCTTCACTGGGACAAATCCTGTATGACCAACTTAGTCATCCAGATGTCATCCAGAAGTACCTGGACAGGCTGGAAAAGTGGGCCTGTGAGAACCTCATGAGGTTCAACAAGGTCAAGTGTAAGGTTCTACACCTGAGTCAGGACAATCCCTGATTTTAGTACACGATGGGGGATGATGTGATTGAGAGTAGCCCTGCAGAGAAGGACTTGGGGATGCCAGTCAATGAGAAGCTTGACTTGAGCCGGCAATGTGTCCTCACATCCCAGAAGACCAAATGTGTCCTGGGCTGCATCAAAAGAAGTGTGGCTAACAGGTCGAGGGAGGTGATTCTGCCCTTCTAGTCCTCTCTTGTGAGACCTCACCTGGAGTATTGTGTCCAGCTCTGGAATCCTTAATATAAGAAGGATATAGAGCTATTGGAACGGGTCCAGAGGAGGGCTACAAAGACGATCTGAGGGCTGGAGCACCTTCCCTATGAGGACAGGCTGAGAGAGTTGGGGTAGATGAGCCTGGAGAAGAGAAGGTTCCAAGGAGATCTTAAAACTACCTTCCAGTAGGTGAAAGGGGCTTACAAGAGAGCTGGAGAGGGACTATTCATAAAGGTTTGTGGTGATAGGATGAGGGAGAATGGATATAAACTGGAGAGGGGCAGATTTGGACTAGACATTAGGAAGAATTTCTTCACTATGACACTGCCCCAGGATGCCCAGAGAGGTTGTGCTATAAGCTATATAGCAATTATAAGTATATGCTGTAGCATAGTATTTGGTAAAACTACCAATAATAGTGTCGGGATCTGTAGCCTGGATATGGCCTACTTTGTGTGGCATCATCTCTAGAAAGGGCTTCCTCAATTAATTTATTCTTAAAAGATTGTCACTGAACAGAAAAGAAATTTTTCCAACAAAATTGAAAAAATATTTTGCAAGTTCACTAAAGATTTGAACACAAATGAGAAATAATTAATTCACTCCAAACAAACTTAGTTCACAAGGTGTTTTTATCCTTCATTCAGTTACTGAAAATTCTGCATGTTAATTTTAACACTTGTGACTTCCTGTAAACTTACAGTTTAAAATAATGTCCAAGAAAAAAAAGGTTCTGCCGGTTTATTTCATGGTCTGTTGACTCTAAAATAGTAAAGCTACACTCAGTATAAATGCAGCTATGTGTATTTTATTTCTTTTGTCCGTGACTCGGATATCAGGAACCAATGTATGTATAGATTTCAGGATCCCAGATCTATGTTATTCACATAATAGAAATTTTTTTTAAAAAAGATAACCTACAATGAAAAACTTAACTCACTGAAAGTAATCATTTAACAAAGGTGGTGTTACATATTCTACAGCTACAGATTAAAATTCTGTAGAGACCACAATAATTCCCATTTGAAATTTTGCATGCCAGGTCACATATTTCCATCACATACTTCCTTCTTAAACTAAAGTATATGCTTGAGAGAAATATTCTATTTCAATTGCTGCTGACATGGAACCCACCAAAATTTTTGCTATATTGTTCCTATGGTTAACTATGTTCACTAAAAACTTCATTACCATTCCTGTCTTCATTTGCAAAATTTCATTCTGGGTCTTAGTTTGTCTTTGCCTTTGTGCAGTACATTGCAAAGCCCTCTATTTTCAAATTTCCTCCTGCGGAGGAAGCATGTCCTTTAACCTTCTCCTTGGTAAGATAAACAGCCTGAGATCCTTCTTTTTTTTTAGAATAGAGGCACATTGTACAGTCGTTTAATCACAGCTCTTCCTTGAGCTTTCTTCAGTTTATTAACATCCTTCTTGAATAACAAATAGAGCTGTGGGAAAAGGATTCTTTTGTTCCCTACATGTCTTTTTTCTCCTTAGACTATTGACTGACTGGAGTGGAATTTAAAAATGCCTTCGTTACTTTCTTCCCTTGCATTAGGCAAATTTCCTGTATATCAGAGTTACCTATCAGCTTTGATTTTTAAATCTAATAGTCTACGAAATTCCCCTTATAAGAACATCAAATATGGACTTCATGTTTGCACTCATACTCAACATTCTTTGATTTATGTACACTTCAGTCCATTTGATGAAGAGGTCTCACTTTGAATCCTGTGTTGTTATGACTTTGAGAGCGATTTCTCCTAAGGAGTAAATGTTTTGAGTTCTGCTTGACAAACTTACACTTTCAAAGGAGAAAGACTTCTTCACCCTGAAGATTTAGACCCAATCACCTGTCAAACAACAGGATTTTCCAGGAATGAAATTGCATGGAATATGGGATGTATGTTGGTAAATGCATGTAGACACGTGTTTATGCATACAAGTTTGTAATCAGATTGTGACAATTTGGGCAGCCTGATCTAGTGGGATATCCCTGCCCACAGCAGGGTGGTTGGAACTAAAAGATCTGTAAGGTCCCTTCCAACCCAAACTACTCTGGTTCTATGATTCTGTGAATTTATTGTAGAGAGAAAACTTTCAGACTTTATCCATGGAATCCAATTTCTATATTGAAGAATTAAATATATGTTAAAAAGCAGGTTCAATTCTACCTGATTGTCAGTGAAAATCATAGTCAGGGGCTCATAAAATACCTTTTTATTTAATCTTTCAAATATTTTCTGGCTCAAAGTATTGCTGCATTGACAAGCCTATCTACTTTGTAATTAAGTGCATTTTTTAACAATACAGTGAATGTAATTCTGATTTCCACATATAAAGCATAGACAATAGCAGGAATGAATTCTTCCCTTGATTTTCCCAGGATGGAAAGTAAGAAAAAGAAGCTGAGAATTTACCTTAGGGGAAAAGAGGTGTTTGTAGGCAAACAATTGTTTGCCTACCCTTCTTCAAAATGCCTTCTCTGTTCAGCTTTCCAACAACTATAAGGTAAGTAGAGCTTCAGGCATGGTTCTCTTTGGTGCCCTTTTTTCTGCCTTTTATGAATCCTAGTCTAATACCTGTTTCAATGTAATAGGACTGTGGAAACATAGAATGACTTTGTTCTACCTCAGGAGCTGAGCTGCTAAATCAGAAAGGTTACAGTGCTCAGCATTGCAGTGGCTATGCTACTTTGTCAAATATCTACTTGTATTTAGTCAATGTATCACATCTGATTGTCAAGAAAGAAAATCCTGTTCTCAAGAAATTAAAAGTAGTGAATAGTAAGTCTTCCAAACACAGTACACGTGGTACTTATATACCCTCCAGTGTTTCCTCTGTTTCAGGCATTATCACCAAATGCAGGTTTTAGGGGCTAGCTGTCATCTAATCTACAAACACAGTCTGTGCTGCTTAAATCCCTATCCTTTGCCTTCCACATGACAGCACTTGTCTAGCTTTGAATCCTTGCACACACTGCAATCCTCTTCATGATATCTGTTATTAAAATGGCTTTTAGCAAATGGAGCCATTTAATTTGCGTCATGGGTTCCCATCTACCCATGCAAATATCTTGGCTCAATCATGAACTTCTTCAGCTGATCACCCAGATGCATACCTCTGGTAAAGCTGTAAGAACCTGGAAAAATCTTTCTAATGGGAAAATTGTTCTTGAAAAAGAAATATCTCCAAACCTCAACTAAATTTAATGTGTAACTTAAAAGCAAGAAACAAACATGAACAATCAGGAATGAATTATTTAACAAATAATCTTCCACCAAATCAAACAGTGTCCAAAGCTACCAGACTTCATGCTTCTCATCATTAATATAAGTGTTTCAATGCATCAGGCTTAAGAAGGGTTTTGTGACAGTTGTAGTGAGACAATTTGGAAGAAGTATACCTTATATACCTTATAATTACTCAAATAATGTAATTTTACACGTATAATCAACTTTTGATTGGCCATTAGATATTACTGTTAAGACTTGAAAATGTATCAAATCATTCCCATAAACAATCTGAATAAAAGAAGGAACATAGTTATAGAAATGCTTTGACCATGTGTGGTCAATGGATTTAATAATTGTGAAATGGTCATAACCACCTACTCAAGAACAAAAGACATCTTTTTTTATATCTCTTTTCATATGTACAGACATATATACACTGATTTCCCCTAGACCCAGTTAAAGTATATCTATAAACCCTACTGAGTTAAACGTTAAAACTGGAGTGTTAGAATGCTCCATTATATATTCATTTTCCTTATTTTGCTCATATATAAAAAGTGTAAGATCCTTGTATTGATATATTCCCCATGCACATTAATCAGTACATAGTCATCTCAGTTTATTCCAACAAACTACTCTTAAATATCTTTTTTCTCCTCTGCCTTTCTCTGCTTCTTTTAAATGAGTTGTCTTGCACCACCTTTACCAGGTGCTGTCCAGAAAGTCCTTTAAACAGAAAAGTTAGTAAAAATGGGGATTATATGTTTTGCTTGGAAGCTGCTATGCTACTGATTGATCCACTCTGTAGTAGCTGGAATTTCTAATGAATGTAACAAAACAAAGGGAGGAAGCCATGACTCTATAGCAAAAGCTACTTTGCACATAGACTTCTGTAATTTTTAACCTCCTCTACTTTATTTTTACTGTTCAATATTTATTCCAGAAAATGCTGACATTAATACTAAACTTTTCCAGAAATCTAGTAACTAATTATTTACCTTTCAAGGTTAGAAAAAATGCAACCTTGGGTAAAATTTTAGACTTCTGTACGTATTTTTGTTTCTTGTCTACACTACCAATCACCACATAGTTACTATTCTTTCACGTGGTCAGTTAGGTGCTCTATTGGATGCCTTGTGACAAATAGTAGTGAAATTAATAAATATGTTTTATGAAGAAATATGTGAAATAAAAGATTAAATTTTTGTTTTCTTTGTTTGTGTTTTTTTCCTCTGTGGTGTCTCTGCATTAGAAATTCCTCAATTATTTAAATGTGATTATTATAATAACAGACTAAAAACATATCAATAACATGATGCAATGTCTCTTCAGTGTTATAAAATATAAAATATCAGCAGTAAATGGTAAATAAAGCAGTTGGAAATACATTGTTCAAAAGAAGTCACAGAATTTAATAGTCAATTTTGTTTACATAAAATGTTGATTCTACTGATCTCCGATTTAATCAAAAAACCAAATCTGTAAATGCCTTTAAGAAAAAATGCAGTACTCAATGCTGCAATTTTCTTTTGGAAGTGCACGTTTTTCTGTTGTTATTTTGTGAACTTTGTCCTTCTAAGTGTATGTTTTATATAGCTTTTGCCTTGGCACTCCCTTGTTTCAATCCCCTAAAACTGTCAAGTGTGACTCTACCTGCTTTATTGTTCCCATAAATTGATATGAAACCAGTAGCTAAATCCAATCTGTGTCATTCTTTCTCTCTTTGTAGCCTATTCTAAATCTCCCAGCATGTTTCACAAAAGTAGAACCCTATTAATGCCAAATAACCACCACTGTATTTTATTCCTTGGTTATTACAGTCTTGCTACTGTCACAGCTCTGAAAGAGTCTTGTCTCTCCATGAATCTATGATGACCAAAACCTGCAAATCTCATTACTAGCCTCTTTTCTTTTTCTTGTCATCTGATATACCTATTTCCTATACTGTTTTTATTGAACTTAGGTGCTATATGTTTAAGCTTGACACTTTGTCAAGAAATTAGCCAATCTGTACAGTGCTACTACTTACCATGAAAAGTCTGCTAACCTCAGATAAGCTAACAGATAAACTTGATCACAAACTTATACTCCTGTCTTTAGCTTTAATGAAGTTATTTCCTTCAAAGTATAAGTCCAGTTTTAATTTAAGAATTAAAGGTAGTAAGTTCTTTTTCTTTATTGCTTCCCGAGAAAGTGAGGGAATTAAAATACTAAAAATTGGAAAATATTGTGAATTTAAATGAAAGTCATAAAATCTGGATTAACACGACGTGCTGTTATTATGAGGATAACAACCACGAAGTACTGAAATAATATCAGCCATGTACAATTGAATGAATGCAAAATAATAATTCTTTCACTTAAAAAACTGAAGTCTTAAGCACATTGCAGAATATTATTCTAGAAGACATCTTCTGAAAGAGACAGGAGATAAGATTCAGTCTGAGGACTTGCCATTGGCTTCTGAGAATGGCGATTCATGAAAACAGTTTTAGATTACAGACTATACCACACCCAGATGAAGTAAAAACAGAGGAATAACAATACTTTTTCTTTTCAAATGCCTGGTAAAGCAAATACAGCTCACAGTAGATCATAAAATTAATTTCATATCCACTGTAGGTTCAGAATAGTCATAGTAAAAGCCTTTTAAGCAATATCTAGCAGATTTTTACCACGGCAAAAAGCATGTTCCCCACTGTGTGCTGTTGCAAACCCCTGAATATAACTGTTATAGAATCATAGAATAACCAGGCTGGAAGACACCCACCAGATCATCGAGTCCAACCATTCCTATCGAACACTAAACCATGCCCCTTAGCACCTTGTCCACCTGTGCCTTAAACACCTCCAGGGAAGGTGAATCAACCACCTCCTTGGGTAGCCTGTTCCAATGNCAGAACTGAACACAGGATTCAAGGAGCAGTCTTACCCATGCTGAGTACAGAGGGAGAATAACCTCCCTGAACCAGCTGGTCACACTGTTTCTGATACAAGCCAAGATGCCATTATAAACACATACATACACATATATTCATGTACATGTCAATGTATACAATATTATATTGGCTAGAAGTATAATTTCAATCCAAATAAAGCAAATATTTAGATAACCTGCAGTTCCCTATCATCCTTCACCCCTTTTGCAACAACTTCTCTGCCTGCCTCATGCATGTAGGTTTTTATTCCTTCATTTTTATTTCTACTGCTTTAATGAGCTTTAATCATCAGAAAAGTAAAGAGCAGAAGCTTCAGTTCTCTGTCATTCTACAGTCTGCATCTCTGGACTGTCTATTTTAGAATCTTTCACTGTAATATCCATAGACAGACTTTACTTTGGTATCATTTTTGCCTTTGCTGTTATGCTCTCTTGAAATTTCTTATATTTCAGTGTGCTGGGGAGGAGACTTTTTTCCTTGTGACTGAGATAATGCAATTTCAGAAATCCGTTTCATTCCTTCACAAAAAAGGAATCTCCCTTTCAGTCAGCATTTTGTACTAAACAATCCCTGCCTCCTTTTGTTGTTATTATATCTGCTCGATTTGTTAAATGGGATATTTAATTATATATTAATGGATATTCAGTCCTTCCCATCACCTGACTTTTTGTAACTAATTTGCTGGATGGTAGAATTATCAGCTCCCACATCATTCCTTTTCTCTCCTTTCCCGTCTTCCATTTTCAGGAGATTTAATTTTAATATTTATTCTAAACAAATAGCTTTACTGAAATGTTACCTTTTACAGACTGTAAACTACTTTGACACTCCTGAGATATTTTTAAAACAGTTTGGAATCATGGGAATCATATGTTTATTTTATACTCAGATTTTTGTCCCCAATTTCCATTGGTCTTCTGCATGTGAAAGCACTAAGACTAAGCTAAAACCCCTAGTTTTAGGAATTTACTGCACTAGACAGAATTAAAGGGTAATGATTGTGTTTAGGAGTTTCAACAACAACTATTTTCACTGGTAATGAGCAAATAATTCAGTGTAAAACTTTAGACCTTTAATAAAATGCAAATATGCTTTTTCCCAATCCAAATGATTCTGTGATTCTCTGATTCTTTAAATGACCTGAAGCCATGAACATTTAAAATATTTTATCATTTTATTAAGTTTGTATAGAGTTCATAGGGAAATATGTGCACTGGAACAACACAGAAATTAAGAATTTTCTATAATTCTTAAAACTAGCTAACATTTGAGATGCTTTATATAGTAAAACTGCATGGCAGTTAACACAGTGTTGTGCTGGTCTTCAGTTCTTGTATGGACAATGGCAATACACTCAATAACAGTGTCAAAAATAGCAAGTGGTGAAACCCCCTAAGAAGTCACTCAATGTCTCAGTTTTAGTTTTCACAGATACTTCTTCATATTTCCTACACTGTAGTATAATATTAGTAATAAGTAATCCTCAGAAGTCTGCAATTTCAGTTTTGAGTGGGAACCATTTATTGACATACAGATGGAAGACAATTTCCTATTCAAAATTATTCATTTCTCTCTTCTCTATTTGAAGTCCACTCTTCAGCCACCAATTAATCTTATTATTTTGTATTGCCTTAGTCTGAAATTTCCTTTCCTGGAACTTTTATTCACCAACATTTCTTTCTTGTTTCAGCATTTAAAATGCCTTTCTTGTTTTCTGTAGCAGTGCTTCTTCAGACTTTACAGGATGAGATTTCCTCAAGTGCTTGGTTTGCCCTAAAGCAGTGAAGCTACACTAAAGAATTACAGATGCAGGACTGTGATATTTTTCCTACAGAATCATGAGTTAATATTGCGAACAGATTGGCCTAAAATTTTCTGTACCCTCACTTCCTGGAACGCTTCAAATTAAAATGGTTAATCACTCATGCTCACTGTACTGTGAAGCACTGAAGTAGATATACCTATAGAGAGAGAAGAAATGTACATATTTTTATGATTATTTAAAGCGTTTGTAATTCCCATTCACAATTAAAAACAGGATCTCATAAGTACATTGAAACTGAACTTTTCGCCTCCATGCAAAAAACACCAGGACATTCGTGTGAGATAAAAATTGAATATTTCATTCAAAAAATCTGTTCTACACAAAAAATAATAATTAAGAAAACAAAGTATTATCTAATTACTTACTGCCTGGTCCTCCCTTCTTATCTACGTGTGTTAGCATCACACTACATGAATAACCAATGTATTCTGCAATACTTGGATGATCACTTCTTGGCACTATAAGTAAGGGCTAGTGACAGTCATTCAGCAAGGTTTCCACAAAGGTTTGTTCCAGGGAACGAGGCCTAGAGAATCAAACCCTAAATGAAAAGAACCTGGGTATTCTATTTAAATTATTATTTCTACAACATCTAGCTGGCCTCCAAAGAGTTTTACAGCATAGGCTTTGGCCCTACTTAAGAGGATGTTCGTGACAGTTCATCGCACTCTGACACTGTGACCTATGGGTTCACGGAAGACTGTAACAGCTTAGGTTGGCAGTCAGCCTTGCTGTTTCTCCCAAGTAATAGCACTTACTTCCTCTTGTTAAGGGCCTGTTTTTTCCCCCGGTATTTTTTATTCCTTCACAGTATTGAAGATCTTTTCCTGCACATAATTACACTGAAGTACTTCTTGTATCAAAAGGAAGAATTCTTTTAATTTATAAAAACTAATTTCATGGCTAAAAGCTCTTCCTTTACAGAAAAAAACTGTTCTCCCTCAATCATTTCTTTTCTTATGAATGATTCCTTTGCCTTATGGCTTTCATTGTGTCTTTGACATCTGATCACTAAGACATAAATGTACACACCCCTGAGTACTCTGAGACAAGGGTCATAGCTTTCTAAGTGACATTACTGTAAAATTAGTATTCAGAACGTTGTGCACAGAAACAATACTATCAGAGGCACACACACACACACATTTGCAAACCATATAAGAGGCAAGAGTACAAGCCAAGATACATTTGTAGAGATCATCAGTTTATTAAATTGAATTGCTAAAAATCCTGTTGTTAATGCAGGTGACAGTAGTTAGACTGCGAGAAAACTGGATTTTCCTTTCTTTTGTTTTTATTGATCAATTAGTCAATGTGTGTGCAGCAGCCGAACATAAGCTGATATGTAAGTGCTAAATGACATTGGTAATAGTGTGTTAAACAGTCAGTTAAAAAGTATGTTTTATTGATCAGATTCCTTCCTGTAGGCAGAACTG
Organism: Piaya cayana; assembly: GCA_013389865.1. NCBI lineage: Eukaryota > Metazoa > Chordata > Aves > Cuculiformes > Coccyzidae > Piaya > Piaya cayana. The sequence continues at coordinate 57,827 of WAAB01021349.1, forward strand.
ATAATAAACATCATTGGCAGGGTTATGATGTTGGAAGACTGTGGGGAAATGTGTTGATGTTTGCCTCAGCTGTTTCATGTTTATGAAACCAGAGATAACATGCCACTGAAGAGCCATTCCCATGTTGTATCTGCTCTCTCTTGTACCTTTTATGTTGAATTCATTTCTCTGACTATGAACCTTTTTAACTGTGTTTTATCTCTGGTCCTGTCACTACAGTTGTCTTGAGCCTATGACAGGTAACAGCTTAGTATCTTTCTTAACATATATTTTTCTCTCCGCTGCTGAAAGTGTAGCACCATCCACCACAAACACAGCCCCCCCCCTTCCCCCCCTGTCTTGCCGCACCTCTGCTTTCTTGAGAGCACTGCTGGGAAGCCCATCTTCCACTCATGATACTCCAAACATAGTACCTTTTTATATCCAATTTCAATTCCCTTTTCCATTACAACCTTTTGCAAATACTTTCCTTCAGTCTTCAGTTCAAGTTTCTCATCCTTTCCTTGAAAGTCTGTCACAATGGCCACCTTGCTGCATCTAAGCCCCCTTTCCCTTCACCTCCTCACCTTGCTGTATTTGCTGTACTCAAGCCAACCAGTTAAATTCCAATGTCATGCACAGATAACCAAAGCAGGTACTTTGAACTCCTATCTCAGAGGGAGAAAGAGGATCACAATGAGCTTGGAGTGGCTGTAGATTACCCAGGTACCCAAGACAGCTAATGAAAAATAACATGGGTCTTTCTGCACCACCATTTGTATCTGATTCTTAATATCAATGTTGTATCTGATTCTTAATATCAATGTATCAATGGTATAATTTTTACAATATATCTTCTTACCAAGGAAAGTCCATTCCCACAGTTGTTGTTCTAAGAATCATATATCCTATGATTCACTGATGAAGCAAAATGTAGAAACAATCCTTAGAACACAGGAAGAGGAAAAAGAGGTGCTAAGATTATCCTAGTAGTGGTGACTAAATTCCTGCTTGAGGAGTGCAACACCGTTCCATGTAATCTGAACAGTAGCCATATCTGTAATATTTGTAATATTTTCTTTCTTTTTTAATAATATAGGCATTCTAAATTTTGTATCTCTTTAACAAGCAGGTCGTATCTAAAGAACATATGAAGTGCTTCTCTATTTTTACTTTTTCTTAATGAAATTAAGTGTAGGATGTATCATGAAGTAAAAAAGAAATATGAAATAGTAAATATAAAGTATGATATGATGGTCTTATCCACATGAGCATTCTAAAAAATTCAACACTTCATCTTTTTAGCTTTGTATTATAAAGGCATGATTTAAAACTATAAATTTACCTATACATAAAAATTATTTATATAATACCACAGATGTAATATTTAAAAAATATTTTCATCCATTAATTAAAAACATTCTGTTGAACAAAACCATAAGAGGACATTTAGCCTCATCTGTCCCAGTACTATTTTGGTACATGGGATTAGTTTCAAAGTAATTCACCTGTTTAATAGCACCTAAACTTTGTTTAAATTACTTGGAGTACTGAAGTGCATTTGTGTGTGTCTGTAGTAACATATGTAAGAAAACATCAGTTTTCCTTTCAACGAATAGATATATACAGTACAGTATAGTTTCCTGAACATTATTATTTATTATGTCTTTACTTTATAAGAAGCCGATATCAGGTTTTCTTCTTAGATTCTTTTTAGAAGAATAGTGGAAAATGAAGTCTGTAAAAAGTTTAGCCATAAGGAGGTTGGTTCACAAGCCCAGGGAACTCAGGTGTTAGTCTATAAAGATGGCAAAGTTGGAGGTAAGTGCAAGTCTCTTCACTAGTCCTTCCACCAAATACTTTCTTGAAATTATGGTTTTGAGCAATTTTCATTTAATACTTTAAAATTTTAATTGTAAAACTAATTTCAAATTTAAAACAAGTTTAAAAGGAATTTAAGTTCTTTCAGGGATCACTGTTCTGGTTCCCAGCAGAAATGCCTCTTGCTGTACAGCAGTAACATATCTCTCATCTCAAGAACAAAAGCCCCTCCAAAGCAAATCTACATTAGTGCCTTTGGAGTGGGAACAAAGCTGGTAAGAGTACATGCTGGGGCAGCTCCAAAGATTCAACTTGCTGCAGAGTTTGTGCTTGCAGTCAGTTGGATGTCCTACACTCTCAAGTCTGTGTCTGACTTTTTCAGAGAACTACCAGGTTCATTCCTGAATACTATCTGGATGAAAGTTAATGTGCACTGCACATGGTCAGGAAACTTAGGTGCTAAAGAGAAAAAAGAGGTAACTCTCCTGACAGTAGAAATCCACACAGGGCTGAAAAAAATCCCTCATGCCATGATAACTTTAAAGAAATAGAGCTATAAGAAGGTAAGTAAGAGTTTTAAGTATGCTTTCCATATGCAAGTCTTAAGATTGACAAATAGTTGAAAGAATTCAATTTCTTATAATCAGATCATATTCTGCGTTATAATCTTGTATTTTTAATGGGAAAATTAAAAATAAAAAGGAAAGAAACCTCTAGGTGACCTCTTTGCATTACATGTTCATTCTAGCCTACCAGTCTGAATACCATGAGACTCAAAATCACTTTACAAGCATAAGTTCATGTGTTGCTCTTGTTGACTGGAATGTCTTGGTCTTCTCATTCTGTCTACAAGGAGAATGGGTAGTCCACCCTAGAAAAATGCAGGTGTCAGATAAAGACAGAAGCTCAGACGTTTTCAGCATTGTCATTTTAAAGACCAGAAGACATCAGAGCAACATATGTCAGTAGAGTGAGCAGCAGGCAAACACAAAGATAATAAAAATCCATGTAAATATATATGACTCCCTACATCCTCACTGTTACTCCTAGTTCTGATACCCTCCAGGTTGCAGGCTAAGTATACACATATTTCACCTTTAAAGGTTTAAAGTTTTATTTATAGGACTGTAAGTATACACTTTGTCTCCTGTAGTTGCTTTGACAAAGTGGCTGGACACAAAGCTGACAACAACAACAAAAGGTTAGATATCTGATATAAATAGGATTACAACAATAGTGTTCAAAGGAAAAGGAGGAAGGAAAACCATTTCTTCACCTCTTTACGAGGACTTTGGGATGAAATATATTGCATGTTAAACGTATGATAAAGATAATTTTGTTTGGAATGGCACTTCCTTCCTTCTGTTATAATTAGGAGTACAAATTTTGACCTATATTTTCAGTTTCCCCCTTCTACTATTTAGAAAATCAAATCAGGAGAATGATGTATTTCCCACAGAGTAAAGAAGAGAATTTGTCCCTAGGAATATTTTCAGTGAAAACACTGCATGTTTGTAGAAACATTTGTTTCCATTAATTATTTTTTTTAAAAGGAAAAAAGTCTGAAACAAACATACCTTCTTTTGACCGTCTATATTGAGTAGATGAATTACCTCTACTTCTGGCTGCCACACAGATGGTGCTATATTACTTATTCCCTGCTTCTCATCTTTCCCTTTCTGAGCATATTTTTTCATACCTCATGTAATCTTTTATTTCAGTGGATTGTGGTTCACTCAAGTAAAACAGTAATCAGCTGGTTACAAAGCAGCACACAGCTGTCTGCTAGGAGTTATGACCTAAAATATTTAATTAAACTGCACTGCTGTTTTTCAGATCTTTATTGGCTTTGCACCATGTCCATATCTGGCATTTTCTCTAGTTGCCCTGGTTTCAGCCTTCTGTCAGAGACCACCACTAAATACCAGAGGAAAATCCCTACTGCTTTGTGATTGCATTTAATGTATTTTGTAGAGTTTAATTTTCATGTGGTTAAATGTCCTAAATTACTATTCAAATTCTTCATCATATTTAGACTACTCTTTTCTGAAATCAACAGGCCACTGGCATAACACAGATGTGTATGTTTCTTCTATCAGGTAAAGTAAAAAATAAATAAGTAGACTATACAGTCAAACTCCCCTCACCTCCCATTACAACTGTTTAAACTTCAGAGAATACATTGAAATGTGATATAACTGATAATTCTATTATTATAATACAGTACCTCCAGAGATACTATTTCTCTTGAAACTGTTATTTCCATTCTCTAAGCAAACAGGGAAATAATGTTACACAACTGGAGTTAATATGTTATAATGAAAAATTTTTCACTTTCTGTCTGAATGGAACTGATGTCAAAGATTGAATTGCTAAATATTCAGTGACCTCTAAGATTATTATTTTTAACTGTATCAATTATAAACACAAACTAGATAAAGCATTACCAAAACTGGTTCAAAGATACCTATGGGAATAGACATAACTTTCTTCTAAAAGTAAGCATACCCACTTGTATATATTCAGTTAAGATAGTGAGGATTCTTGTTTTATTTAGCCACATATATCAGAGGTACCTTGGCTATTGTAAATGATTAATTGCATACGTCTATGTACATGTCCATTTTAGCTTTTGATGCAGTGGCCATAAGATTTTGAGAAGGCTCCTGCTTCACTGTATTTGACTTTGAACCAGCATGATTGATGATAGTTGCTGTTTTTCATCAACAAGGCCAGTTTTGAAAGCCTGAAGGACATATACCTGTAGGTTGCTTGGGAAAACAGAAAGAGGAACTGATGGTTAGATGTTTTTGCTGTCCTAGCATGAATTGCACTTTGTCCAAGTCAGTCTTTCTATGTCCTTACTTCATCCTTGATTTCTTCCATCCTCCAGGATTTCCTTTACTTCCTCTTGTCACAACTATTGTTCAGTCCATTTTAGTGGCATATAGTGCCTTCAGAAATATTCGTGACCTCTGTAGAACTGTTTTATGAGGGCATATAAAAAATTTATTCTCTCAGCCCTGAAAGTGCACCTCAGGGTGCACATGTCTTTTAAGAAAAAGGTGTATTTCAAGTGTAGATTTTGCTTTTCAGCTTAGTTAGAAGTAAGAGATACAGAGAAATCAAAACAACATATGTAAAGAAAAACTGAAAGTCCTAATTATTACAGGATGGAGAGAAGCTGGAATCCCATTTTTATTTCATCTTAAGCCTTTTTCTTGCCTATAAATAAAAATACACAGTTTTGATGTAATAATATTTCCCTACGGGAGAGCTGTGAATATTAAAGAGAAAATATGATATTGAAGCAATAAATCAAGGAGAGACCATTCCAAATTTGTTTTTCCACTATCATCAATGTCAGAAGACATCAGAATCCTGATGGAAAAATGAAAACATCACCGGATGGAATATTTTGAGCAAATAAAGCCTGGTGCCAAGGGAAATTACAGACTTTTCCAAGAATGTCACCCTCACATTCATGAAGCTTTGGTCCTTCAGAGAAAAATGTGAAATACAAGTAATATGTATACTAAAAGTACTTTAACCCAGGTGTATTAGTTTCAGTACTGTGACCATCAGATTCTCAGTACTGTGCCATTCATCTATCCCCCCCCAAAAAGGCTCTTCCATATATGTAATTAGCTTTGTTAATCATGCTGAATTTAGATCATAAAATAAAAAAGAAACAAAACAAAACCAGGTCACAAGCTTTAGTGAATATTATATAATTTACTAAGGACAGGTACAGTCAGGAAAGATCATTCCTTAAACTTATTTTATTCAAGTGCACCTTCCCTACTCACCAATTTCAAATCAAAATTGAATAGGAAAGGCCAATCAGTGGTAATTTATCTAACAACAAGGTAAGATAGAGATAGATGTATTAATGCTGTTTGAAAAGATTTTCTTTATTTTCTTTTTTTCAAACAAAAACACCACTCTGTCTGAAAGCTGTGAGAAAGGGGTAGTTTTTAAATGTCCTATTGCAAGAAATGCATACAGGAATTAATTTTTAAAGACTTTGACCTTAAAATTTGCTGCTGGGAGATCTCTGCTTTTCTCATAAGGATGTCTCTTTTTGGTTAGAAATTGTACTGTCAGTCTAAAAATATTGTATAAACCCCCTGTTAAATTATTAGTTAATTTGGTCTACTCTTTTTCTTCAATTTTAACAAAAGCATTGGATTTGTAACTTAATTTTCAGCTAAGTTTGGTATTAGACATTTGGATGTTTTGCTAATTCTTCTGAGAAAATCTTGCTTACATGATTTAGAATCATAGAATCACCACCAGTTTGGAAGAGACACACCGGATCATCAAGTCCAACCATTCCTAATAAACACTAAACCATGCCCCTCAGGACGTTGTCCACCCATGCCTTAAACACCTCCAGGGAAGGTGAATCAACCACCTCCCTTGGCAGCCTCTGCCACTGTCGAATGACCCTTTCTGTGAAAAATTTTTTCCTAATGTCTAGCCTAGGTCTTCCCTGGTGGAGCTTGTGGCCATTCCCTCTTCCTGTCCGCTGTCACTTGGGAGAAGAGGCCAGCACCCTCCTCTCCACAACCTCCACTCAGGTGGTTGTAGAGAGCAATGAGGTCTCCTCTCAGCCTCCTCTTCTCCAGGCTAAACAACCCCAGCTCTCTCAGCNAGTCTATAGCTCTGCATAGGGTTGTTGTGCCCCAAGTGCAGGACACGGCATTTGGCCTTGTTAAACCTCATGCAATTGGACTCAGCCTAGTGGTCCAGTCTGTCCAGATCCCTTTGTAGAGCCTCTCTACCCTCCAGCAGATCAACACTTCCACCCAGCTTAGTGTCATCTGCAAACTTGCTAAGGGACCACTCAATGCCTTCATCCAGGTCATTGATGAAGACATTGAACAGGGCTGGACCCAGCACTGAGCCCTGGGGAACACCACTTGTAACTGGCCTCCAGCTGGATTTGACCAACTTGACAGGCAGAACTGCTAACACATGGGCCATCACCTAGCAATGTGGAATTTTGTGCAGTGTTTTCCAAAATCAGGGTGTTAAGTGAAGCACTTTTCAGTAACTGCACACATGCATACTGTTTAGTCTGAGGTTTGGTTTAGTTTAGTTTAGTTCAGCCCCCTGAAATATTTAGATTGATTTGGACATACTGAAGACACAATTTAGGCTGTATAAACATTTTCAAGCAATGCTTTATCCTAAGGAATGATTTTATAAGAGAAAGACAAATGGTTTCAGGAATGAACAAAATGAATTGTAAAAACAGTAGTTGTTATAAGATGAATAAACTTTTGGTTGGTCAAAGACAATAGAATTTTTTCACTTGACTTTTATTTTTAAAGTTTGAATGCTACTTTAATCCAAATGTCTAAATGTTATATGTTCCAGTGATAACTGTCAAAGCAAAACAGCTGAAATACAAATGAGTAATCTCCTGTCATCTGGGAATCCAAATCTCTGTAGTTACATACTAAATAATTAGTTTCAATTAACTTGGTATTGCATCATGACATATCATAAAATGGAACACATAATTACAAAATCCTCCAAAAAGCTAAGAACCACATTAAACAGAATCATAAGTGTCTTGAGCTGTGAATTCTTAATTTAAATTTAGAATTTTCTGTAAAATAATTCACTTGAGAGAAAAAAATAAAGGGACAAGCATTTGATATTCTGTCAAATTAGAATAAAACCACTTGGTATAGAGAGAAGAAATTCTGAGATTTTCCCAGATCTAACTGAAAATCTCAGCAGAAAAATTTCACTAAAAGAGCACGAGATCCACTTACATCCCAGGTAACTCCTGCTACTCTTCCTGTTCAATGCCTATTACCCATCTTTCCAGGCCCTACACTGAACTGGCCATCATCTTACAAGATCAGCTATTTTTACCTCCTATTATTTTTAATAATACTAATAATACCATACTATAATTATACTATATAGTTATATACTTATTCTGTATAGTTATAATAGCAAATCTTACAAAACCCACCTTACTTGTATTTTACATTTTCATGCTTGTATGCAATAAAAGAAACACAGATATATGAAGAATTTTCCTAATGATTGCAAAGGGTAAAAACAAAAGCAAGCACTTAGCCCTGTAGAAATCTGCATAAACCACAGTGAGAATAGTTTCTATGAGTCACAAAGTTAGCCGGATCACACTACCAGCAATTAATACGTAGCCTGAATATTATTTTAATGGTCGTGGTGGCCTGCAGGATCTCTCAGCACAGGGAGAAAGATTGCTAAATGCTGGGCCAGTATTGCAATGTGAACTTTTTTTCACAAAGTTACATGAAAACAGAATTAAACCTAGTACATTTTACCAGCATTCTGTCAGCCTTTGGGACTGAGAATTTATGCAGAGATTGCTTTGAAACACAGTTTGGATTAACAAAATAAAAGAACATGTGCAGTGCATGGAGAATTTTGGCCTCAGTGAATGATCAAGATTTTGTCAATGACTAAGATCTCTCTTTAAATACTAACAATTAAACATATCTTTGTTGCCTTTTACATCAAATCTTTGCTGAAGTGGGAAGGAATCTGAACTTTGTAACTACATTTTGGTTCACCTTTAGTATTACCTGCCTGATCCTTTCTGTTGTGATTTTATCTTGATGATGAATTTTCTTTTTATATCAGGCAGAGTACACAATAGAAACTTAGTGTCAGCTTACCATTTAACCTCTTCCTGTCATTCACTCGTCTTGCCATTTCTTTCCAGATTGCTATTTATCACTGTGGTATTTCATTTTGACTTCTAATTTAAATCATGTGTATAATCAGAAATTAAATGTTACGTTCTTTAGATAAAGAAACCTCCACCATAACCTCTATGACAGGTTGTAAGTGTGTGCCAGCTCCTGAAATCTACTTTGTAACTGGAAATTGTCAGGAATTCTTTTATGAAGGATTTTTTTTTCACCAGAAAATGTCAATTTTTTGAAATTTAAACTTTTTACAGTCCAAGTTTCACTGTAAATATAATCAAGAGGTCCTTCTCAACTAACTATGGGAATTTCTAGCTATAATGAGGAAAATAATTGGAGAAGTAGGTTTTAGTTATAACAGTTGAGGCACACAGCATTACCATGTTAAGTCAAGGTCCAAATCCTTTCATCAATTATTGTTATACTATATAAACATAAGTGATTCTTTCAGAGAGCTCAAACAAACATCAGATATCAGCAACCAGACTGAAATCTTCACTGGAATTTGAACTTGACTCAAATTCCTTTATCCACTCAGCTACCAAGCAGTACTGCCAAAGTCATATAGCCATCTCTGCAACTCTGACATTTGTATATGTACAGCATGCACAATATGCAAGTGTATATCACAAAATACATGAGCAAACTTCTACATCAGAGTATATTTCAGTCATAATAACCATGTATTTCACAGCACTCCAATGCCTGTGTAAAGTGGTAGCAAAAAACCTTGTTCTTCAGGTTTATAGCTCTTCAACATGAGTACAGAAATAGATTTCTGTGGGACAAGGGTTTTTAGCTTTAGCACATTATGTACTTCGTGCAAAGTCTTTGTTTTCACTTCACACTGTATTTGACATATTTTACAACTTTTGCAGAGTAAAAAAACTGCACAATTATTTCTTCTGCAGTCTTCATTGTTTTACTGTGTAAGCATTTGTACATATGTATGCATGTGTACAAATACGTGTGTGTGTATCTACATACACACACATACTTATATGCTCACACATGTTTGTGCAATTATACTAAAAGAAGACATTAAATATTCAGGTTTTCATCGTCTGTGGAGACATGCATATCTTTCCTGTCTATCACACAGAGACATGGTGATTACTGCATATGGAATAGTGAGTGTTAAATTCTCTATGACAATACTGATAAGCTCAGGGTAGATAGAGAACAGAGCGGTATTGGGGGATACTGATTCGAATACTTCTCATAAAAGACAGCTATTCCATTTCACTTTGAACTCGAGGATTTCCACAGAGTTCTTTAGCCTGGCATCAGCTTTTATCTCTTTTCTGCCTTCTTTTCTGAAACCTCCTCAAAATAGGTATTTGCTCAAAACTGAAATTTAGTAGAGAACACCGTTAGGTACGGAGGGCTTCTATCTCAGTAGAGAATGAATGTGATGTTCAGTTATCAAGAATCTGCAGTTCCATAGAGGATGAAGAGGACAGATGCTCCTTCATACCATTCATTATGCTCAGTATTCCTCACATTACATTACGCTCTGGAAAAAGTTCTCCAAGACACCAGAAACACCTTTCAGTGCCAGGACTGTTGATATTTACTCTCAATATTTACTGTGGCCTCTTCCTGCACGTGTTTTATCTCATGTTCATTCAAAGAAAATGTTGTAGAAAACAACTAACAAATCATGCTCCCCCAAAAAAGTGAAATAGTACTCAAGTTCTTTTTGACAAAAAAACTTAAATGGTACTCAAGTTCTTTTTGACAATAAGCATTTTAGCAAATTTTTAACCCCATAGCCACAGAGGAAATAATTTTTTTTTAGCCTTGCTAGTGGTGTTTGTTCATTTTTACACAGGTATATTTTTTGTCAAAGTTTGCAACTGTAAAGAGATTAAGTTCCCTTCTTTGCCTGGGCGGTTGTGAGGTGTTTATTTATTATTTTCGTAGAAGAAATAGAAGAACAGGTATTTAGTGTCTCATTTCAAACTGTTTCAGCTTGAATACAATGACCTACAAGAAGTTGGCCACCAAAGCTAAACAAAATAAAATAAAGCCAAACCAAACATGACAAAAATAACTCTTTAGCCTTGTTGTTAGGGTATTAGGTGTGAAGGATGAACCATAAGATTATCTTTTCATTAAAATGATAATTTAAATGTAAAAAAAAAAAATGTTATCTATCCATCCATCCATCCATCCATCCACTGGTCATTTCTGAAACACTGACCAGAAAACAGGCTTCCTCAAGGGAGTCCCCATCTATTAAATCAGAAATCCATACTTACCATTATGCTTTCAGCCTTATTAAGCTTTGATTTTTGCTTGTCAGTCACAACAGGTGAAAGAGAAAGAACTAGAAGAATCTCTTTCCTCCCTATGTTCAATATAAAATTGCTTGTAAGTTGAAAGAAGTCAAACAGACCCAGTAGGTGACAGAAGGAATAAGACTCCTGTCTCACACATCTAAATTGAATTTTCCTATAGTTAATCAATGAAGTAAGAGAAAGGACAGCTTGTGGTCCCAAGCAACCCAAATCATCACTACCAGCCATGTTTTCAGAATCCTCTGCACTACAGGACACACATGTATTGGACTTTAAGTCTCTATATGTCTTCAGTCTTCATGATCTCTATATGTATTATAGATTTAGAATCAGTCTATCAGTAACAGAGATCTCCTAATCACAAGAGATACCATGATTTAGAGGAGAGACTGTCTTCCAATTTAGTGCTATTTGATTAGACACAATTCTTTAGGAAAATAAGCATTTGTATTTTTTTAAGCAAATCCATATATCAGGACCATAATTAAGAGGTAAACAGTGTCAAATGATGACATAGAAATATGTTCAGCTTTTTCAAAACATTTCATGGATATTCTGTACATATAGAGCCAAGTTCCTCATACTAGTAGTGATATGCAAGTTATTAAAATTAAATTTCATTTCTCATAGAGAAAGTACTCATATTTCTTGGAGATACATAAATATTTTTCTTAAAGAGATGACCTAATTTCTCATTTAGATGCTATAATCTCTGACCTTCTGACCTTACATTTGAGGGTCAGACAATAGCAAAAAAAAAAGAGTACCAATTTTCTTTTGAGTCTCACTGTTTCTGTCTTGCTTTTGAGCCTACTGGTTAGATTGTGTGGTATGAATCTTTGGATCTCTGCTGATTTAGGAGACCTTATAACTATTTACACCAGTGCTGAATGCCCCTGATAGAAGCAGGTGAAATGCTGCCCATGAAGCATATTTCCCTTGTCATTTCCAAACTTTTCAATTCCCCTTCAAACCAACTGCAAAGATATTTTCAAAGCCTATTTTCCCCTAAGTGCACATTTATTTTCAAAGTATCTACATCAAACACAGTCTTCATAAGCATTTTCAAATGTGTTCAGTCAGCATGAAAGAGGCAGAAAATCTCTTAAAAAATAAACCATAAAAATCACCACATGCAACTCAGGTAGGTTGTTCTTTTCAAAAAGGAGATAAAAGACTAGAAGTTTCAGCTGCTTGGGTCTTCAGAGTAGAAGCACACCATAGTGTTATTCATCTTGGAGACTATTAAATGAGAAGAATAAATGAAGCTTGGATGAAGCTTGTTCATGAGTTTGGATAAATATTATTGGAACTGCCACAATATATTTTGTCATATTTTATGGGTATTTGCAGATGAACGTGAATCAAGAAGCCTTTTCCAAAACCAGCTGAACAACAATCTCTAGATCTCCACTAATCCCAACATCTTACTTCTCACCCATTGTTTCAGAAATAAATTGGAAGGGTTTCTGCAGTCCTCCCTTTGTTTAGACAGAACAAATGCATCACCTTCTTCTTTGACTTATTTCAAGATCAATAACTCACTAAACATGGCCAACACATAAAGTTCAGAACTCTGAAGAATGTTCCTGTTCCTACTATCTGCAAGGTAAATATATATAGTGGCATTTTAAATACAAGCACCTACACCAGAAAGTTCCTTGGATAGATTTAATAATGTAAATAAGGTTTTTCCTTATTTTATTCCATAATTTGTTTCCATTCAAAATGTTGAAATGATGAAGAGATGTATAACAATACAGATATTTTAATGCAAAAAACATCAGAACTTCATTCCTTTCAACATGAATTGGTACCACTGTGCTGTTTAAAGAATCTCAATGTTTGCAACAGTTTGAGATTAAGATGTTTGATAAAAGCTTGTGTGAGGATTAATGATAAAATATAGTCTTGCTGTCCATCATGTTTGGGTTTTATCATTCATCATCTCACATTGGAAGCCCAGCAAAAGTCTCTAAAGCTAGGGATTATAAGAGTGCAAAAATTGCCTGGGACCTACAGAAAGACCAGGTTGTTATCATTTTTCAGGATTTGTGTATTTGTTCCAAGAAAGGGATTTTTTTTTCAAAGAAATCATCTATTAACCAATCAGTCAGGAGGAGCTGCTGTGTCCTACATATAAGGCAAGAATGGGTAGAAGTGCTGAGCCATTCAGATGTTGTTTTTCAAAATATATCTTTGAATATTTGCAGCACAGAGAGATGAAGAAATGTTGTGAGGCATTTTCAAATATAGTTTCTTCAGCATAGAGCTTTCCTATCCAAACCTCTTGATAACTGACCTGATGAAAAGTTTTGTCAGCAGACAGTTTATTATCCTTCTTACTATAGACTTGATATGAATCTCTGGAAGAAATATTCAGGTGATAAGGCAAAGAAAATATTCAGCTAATGGAAAAACTCTCAAAAAAGTCACGTGAAGAAAATTATAGAAAAAAAAGGCTTCATCTTCCACTGTAAAGGGTTAATTTATGGGGATAATAGTTAGTGATCCTTTTATACTACAAGCAAGAGTGTCTCTGTAATATTGCAGTGTGTCATGATGTTGAAATATTTCATTGTGTATTTTCATAGATAATATAGTCTTCATTGCTATTGTATTAAAGCATTTAATCAGGGGCTACCTTAATCCATGTGCCTACATCACTGTAACAGAAATGGTAAGAAAAAGATTTCCAGATTGAGGTGTCCTGTGGCATATTATCTAATAAAGATGAAGCTTATTAGCTCTCAGGATTTGCATGTTGTTTACTTAGTGCAAAAGGAGATGAGATCAAGAAAGATTTGCTGGAATGTATAAGGTTCTGGAACCCAATAACCACAAAGTAAGAGACACATCCGCTATTTCACTCGATTTTAGTTTAATCTAAACTTGTGTTCATTTTTGTTTGTGTTTACTGCGCAGTGTAATTCAATAATGCCTTATTCCTGGTTTATGTCTAAACAGCTTCATAGTAAATCTGGAAACTACACATCTATACCGGTACCCATAACCCTGTAAGAATAAGAACTTCCACTAATCTAAAACTGTGCCAAAATGTTCTGGATTAGCAGCATGTTCTGGGAATCAATATTATCTCATGATTGTGTCTCTAATACCACACCAATTTTTTCACTATTCTACTGAATATTTCAATTTCACTTTTGAAGTACATTATTGCCACCTCCTCAGAGTGTATTTTAACATATTTAGAGGTCATATTAAACACATCCATGTGTTTTACAGGTCCACATTTTTTGTGTATCCCTCTGAATTACTTGTCATAATGGCATAAGAGAATATTTAAGAATTATACCATAGTATATGAATACTATCCTGTATGCCTAAACCAGCATTGTTAGAAACTACAACTATTTTTCTAGGATAATCTTCGTAAATCTTTTTTGTGGCTGCAGAAAGTAAAAAACGTAGCTACTGAGTTGCATTTTTGATAACTTGTAAAATTTCTGCCTTCTTGCAAGCAGTAAGCGCAGAGTCACAGAGCAGGGCGGTATCTAAGACTGCAATGTCTGCATGAACACAGTAAGTATCAGCTGGTAAGCAAACTGATAAGCTTTTCACAGGACACCTATAATGTGATTTGAAATTCAGAAAATCTATTCCTGATTCAAAGCTTTGAGATCACCTAACACTTACAAAGCCTCAAAATTGTATTGTCTGTCTCTCCTGCTGTGGTCCTTTGAAATACTGAAAGTATTAATCAAAAGTCAGTTGTGTGTTTTAATCAGATTTCATGGAAAGTACATTGTAGTTGCAGGGGTTGTGAATTACTTTGCAAAATGGAAATGTTACGTGTAATTTGATCACTATAAATGGGAAAACAGTAATTATTAAAGTGAACAAAACTTTACTGTAGTAAAACAAGAATGAGTTAAAAGGTCAGTACAATGAGTGTTGTAACTGAACCATGTAAGCAGTGCTATAATACTACTTTACTTCAAATGAAAAGTACAGTTCATTTAAAAAAATGATAAAAACTGCTGCTGCCATTTAAATTAATGGAAAAGCATCTACTGATTTCAATGGAAATAAAAACTTTATTTATTGATTGAATATTTCTACAAGGCTATTTGCAAAATTGAAGACTCAGTCTTAAACACTATCCATAAAGTGAAAATTTAGTTCTAAACTGAACCTACAGTAAGTTACTATACTGGTACATAAAGCTTCCAAATTCAGAATTAGTTAATACATTATTTTATTAGTAACAACAGAATCTCTGAACAAAAACACAAAATGCCAACAATTACTCAAAGAACAGTTTGTAATTTAATTTACTTTATGTTAATCTTTAAGTAGTTCTTGATATTTTAAAATTATTGCTTTGTGTAATGACATGTTTTCACAGTGGTTGTCAATATCCCAGCTCTCAAGATATTTTGTTGTTAACCATCTTCTTTTAAAGACATGCAACTTCTCTCTGTGGAGAAGGGGTGGGAAAATGCATCATAAACATGAAAAAAGTTTTGAATTGCTGCCTGCTACCACAGCTGTGAAAAAGAGTAATATGAGAATAGTGCCTATTAATACAGTTAATAGGAAATGTGTGAAGATGGAGTATGGTTATCACAGACAGTGTTCTTTCATAAATCTATTTGCAGCTACTAAACTGGGCTGCATTTTTGCATGGAAAGCAAAGGACACTTTCCTTTTCACTCCTTCCATTACCTCCTCTGGAACTGCTAGATCTTCTGCTTGAGCAAGTTACAATATTTTTTTGCAAACAGAAAAGAAATTAGTGTTTTGGTTTTTTTCTACAGCTTCCAGCAGAAAAAAAAAATGAACTTCTTTTATTTAAGAAGACATAGTAGCACTGTGAATTCTTTTTTACTTATGAAAGCTTGTTGAAGCAGGCATCTTCTAGACTTAAAAAAAAAAGACAGACTGAGAAAAGCCCACTGTAAGAGTTGCAGTTTTTAGTCATTTTCACAGTTCTTCATTAACTGCAGTTACTGCAGAGTAGGAGGAAGGATTAACAGGCTGGGTTCAAGCTTTGTTGTATGTGGATGATTATATCAAATCTAGGTGACAATTACAATCAGAATTTGATAGGACACTTGAATTGACATGACACTTACTGAATTCAAAGGCTTATTTAGAATAAGCAAGAATCCAAATATTTTGAAAGAATTTTAAAAGATCCATCCCCAGTCTTTTACAAGACTGCAGTTATTATTTCTAATTGCTATACTTCAGTTGTGAAACTGGAAGTACACTCTAGAAGCTGGAAATACAAATCTTAGCTGGTTGTGCAAATTAGGGAAACGGAAATTATTTCCCCTTCTGTATCCACTTCTAAGGTACATTCTTATAAATGAATTATTGAAAAATGATTGTCCTTTAAGTGGATATAAAAAGCTGATTTTAACAGTTTTGAGTTGCTCTTGAATTACCTACTCTAAAACAAGTCTGTAAATTAAGAAAAAAAAAAGAGAAGCTGTGTTTTTAATAAGCTGAGAAGCAAAGAACATGGGATAATAGCCTCACTGTGTAGAAGCTAGTGACAAATTTTCTGTGGCACCTTAGTGGCTAACCCATGGCGCTTCAAGACTGTGATATCACATGCATAGATTTAGATGTCGATATAGCTAGAGACACATTTTATACATACTGATTTTCTAGTGTCACTCTATTTTCCTTTTAAAAACAAAATAAGGCACACAAAAATGAACAAAGGAGATTCACCCACAAAAAGCGTTAGGCACAATCCTTAATTTCTGCTCTTGAATATTTCCCTCTCAAACTAGTCCACTATCACATTTTTTTGTCATTTTAAGGCAAAATATCTTAAGTAAGAATACTAAAAAAATCAAAATGCAACACATTTGGGTTTTAGTTAGGCAAAGATGCATCTTAAGATTAGATGAGACATGAAAATTGTGGCAGTCCTGAGGTAGCATGAACTTTTAGAACAGATGATACTGAAAGTCAGATAATTTTAATTTCCTAATTATATTGCATATTTTCCTTTGTATGTTTATTTCTGTTTGATTTCTGATTCACCGGAGTTTGTACAGCTCAGAATCAAACAGTCTCATTACTAGCAGCAACTGAAGGTAAAACTAAGTTCTTACAGTTTTCTCTAAGATTTGTATGTTTCTTTTTGAAAAACGTATACTTATGTCCACATAGGTTCCTACTGAAATTATGAGAAGGTATGTACCATAAAAAAGGTCAGAACGAATAATTTGAAAAGTTTCACACAATAAACAACAATGTAAACACTGTTGGAATTGTCCTAATATGAATGCAAATAAATGCTTTGCATTTCAATTTCATAGACAGACAAGCCACAGAACTGGGATGCCAAGACCACAAGGAGGCTCAGCCTTGATTGCTCTTCTTTGTACTCATCCCAGTAAAATTTTGTGGAGTGAGCTGGACATATTTCCAATCCTGTTAGCAAGGATTATTCTCATTTATCTAAAACTAAGAACATTCTTCAGTTGATGATGTGATAATCACAAACAAGTTTTCCAGCCTACTCATCATAGACAGTCATTACTTAAGAGAATTTCAGCATTAAAACAGATCATGTTCTTGGTACAGGACTTCATTTGACCTGAAAAAGAAACCAATGTTTATGTCTCAAAACAAATTTCTGCAACTTAGAGTCTTTCCATAACAAAGGCTTGAAGTGGAAACCTAGTGAATATGGAAATGCAGTTTCACAGAGTTTCATGGTTAATGTTATGTGAGGAAATACGTCTATGTCTCTGCTATCCTAAGCTAACAAAATGACTTTGCAGACAAGAGGCTTTGCTTGAAACCAAGATTATCCTCAAAGTAGAGACATCCCTGTGTACTTTAATGCATTAGTTACATTCCCACAGCAGCAAATTAAACACATAATACCTCTCCAAGTTCCTTGCTTCTTAGACACTAATCTATTACTGGAAACATTACAAGATGAAAATACCCTTTGGGTTTCTAACAGCTTACCTCTGATAATGTAGAATTGTTTTTTACTGTTAATTTAAAATATTCAAATCCTTCTAAGGCCCATTAGAAACACTTCCAAATACCAAGTGCTACAAAACAACTTTTATTATAACGTGTGGTATTGTCTTGCACTTTGTAAATATGTATCAAAGAGGAAAAATGGAAGATGTAGAGACACAGACAGAAAAAAGTACTGTCTATGTTTAGTCTAAAACATAGGTGAGACCAAACCCCTGCATTCTAGTAAACCTAATAAGTTTTGAAGGTCACATCAGTATTTTCTGTTGCTTTGTGTCAAATGAACACTGTACCTTAAAGACCAGCTTTAAAAATGATATATTGACAGTAGTCCTATAAATCTGGTCTGCAAATACAAAGCAATACTAATAAACAATATTATATTGCTACAAATACTGCTTCTTGCATTATCTGACCTTATTTTAATTCAAGACTTTGTATGAGAACAAAAGTGATCTCCAACCCTAAGTAATTCTCCAGGTTTTCTCCTGCTGATAGTTTTCACCTGATAGTTTTCATCTGATACTTTCCATAGCACCGTGTAGGCAGCGCAGATGATTTCAAGAAGAGATGTCCAAGTAGAGAATCCATCAGTCAGCTTTGGCACACAAGCTATTTGGGATAGATCTATGTTTGGGTCTACAAAAGCAACTGATTCTCTTGCATCTCATCAGTTAAGGAAAAGGGTCTCCCTGGCAACATATGGACAAATTAATTTAACTTCTTTCAGCATTATTGTCTACAGCTTGAGAGGAACTAACACCCACCTATTAGAAAAAATACTTAGTTTTAAGGATGCAATAGTGAACTTTTTAATCTCTTTTCCACTCCTGCTTTCTAATTCTTGTCAATGTTCTGTTGATTTGGTTTGAGTAGAATAACAGAAGTATAACAACAAAAAAACCTGAATGTTAAACAAAAACACCACACGTAGCCCAGAGAATCCATTTCCTCTGAATCCCTATGGCCATTCTAATGTTCCTCCAAGGTAACAGGCAGGAAAAAAAACAGTTGTCTATAGGAAAAGAGACTTAAGACATGTTTAGAAATATCAGTAAGAGCACGAATGAATTCTTCAATATGTACAAATGTCCTGTAACATTCTAGTCTTCAGGTTATAAAGAAGGAAAATGAGGAGCAAGCAATTTAATAGACACTGATAGTGTCACAATAACATTGTATAATCCCTTTCAAGTAACATGAGCCTTAATATCCTTTGTGGTTTACATACAGGTTTTCTAGTTTGCTACTTCACTACTTCTGGTTGCTTTGTTATCCATTATTTGGATCTCATTTGTCATAGATGTTGTTATAGATCATGGCAACATCACCCAGATATCTCTGGAGTGTGATCAAACATGCTGAGAGATATTTTGTCCAAGGCACACATTTTGAAGATCTTTCTAAAGCACAGACATTCATACTTAGACTTCTAATGAAAATAAAAATTAATATCTTTAAAAAGCTGAAACTGCTAAAAGTGCAGAAAGGTTTGATGTGTTCTATTCAAGGTGGTGAATTTCCTTAGGAGGAAGTTTTTTACGGAAAGGGTCATTAGGCACTGGAATATGCTGCCCAGGGAGGTGGTTGATTCGCCTTCCCTGGAGGTGTTTAAGTTACGGGTGGACGAGGTGCTGAGGGACATGGTTTAGTGTTCTGTGGGAGTGGTTGGACTCGATGATCCAGTGGGTCTCTTCCAACCCGGTGATTCTGTGATTCTGTGATTCTTACTTGCAAACTTCTTCAGTTTAATGAGTATATGGTGTGATCTAAATTATAATAAACTGAAATACTATATTATCAACAAACCAAAGGTGAATAAAATATTAAAGAAAAACAACATTAAAAAAACATAGCAAGCAAACTTTTTAGCTGGAAGTGAGGGGAGATGAGGGATCAAAAAACTATTGTCCAGTTGATTGGCAAAGTGACCTTCAGCAATCAATAATGCACTTTGGTTTCCCATTAGTAACTTTGATTTCAGTCAGTGTGAATAATATGCTCACAAACAGAATAACAGCAATGATTTGAACCAAGTTTGCTTAAAGTGTTGCTGTCTTTGTCATTTGTATAGGGAATCTATATTATAGTCCCAACAATGTCGAACATTGAAGACTGGTTATCATTCTTTTTTTTATACAGACCTAAACCACTTATTTCAATATCAGGTAGAGAAGAACAGCTTTTGTATGCTCTGTATTCCCTTAGATTATTATCACTAAAATCTACTAAAGGAAATTTTTTCTTCATTGTCGTATTTAAGTTTTTGCTGTTGAGAAACACTAAGCATATTTTGCATTTTGCATTCTCATAAGTCCTTATGTATTCCTACATATAGTAGCATCTTATACAGAAAATAACTTACCCTTATAAATGTCCATGATGATGGGCTTTCCTTTTAGGAAAATGTGTATGAACCAAGATCTCTTTGATTCCAATATGAGATAAAACATAGGAATCAATTCATTTCTTGTTCAGCCATCCAATTTTATATAAAAATATGAGAAAAGTATTATTATACAAGCTGGACAGAGAAAGGATCAAGAGTACCCCTGAAGAGAAGTATTTGGGGGCACTAGTGGATGAGAAGCTCAATGTGAGCCAGCAATGCGTGTTTGCAGTCCAGAAAGCCAACAGTATCCTGGGCTGCATCAGGAGCATGACCAGCAGGTCAAGGGAGATGATTCTGTCACTCTGCTCTGATAAGGCCTTACCTGAAGTACTGCACTTAGTTCTGGAGTCCTCAGCACAGGAAAGACATGGACCTGTTAGAGTAAGTCCACAGGAAGGTCACAAGGAGGATGGAGAGGGACTCTTTATCAGGGAGTGCAGTGATAGGATGAGGAGTAATGGTTTTAAGATGAAAGAGGGGAGATTTAGATTAGAAATTTGGAAAAGTTTTTTTATTGTGCATATGGTGAGGCACTAGGATAGGTTGTCCAGAGACATCATGGATGCCCCATCCTTGCAAGTGTTCAAGGCAAGGGTGAATGAATCTTTGAGCAACCTGATCTAGTGGAAGGTTGAGCCTGTGGCAGTGCATTGTAACTAGATGATCTTTAATTTCCTGCCAATCCAAACCATTCTATGACTCTATGATTATTAAACTGGTGATTTTTTGCCTTCTCTAGTGTTAGAGGAAAAATTGAGTGGAAAACATTCACAAAGCATCTTTGTACACTGTTCATATTGTGAGGATGGATTCAGTAGATGAACATTAAATGCTCAATCAAAGTCCTGCGTAGTTTAAAGGATTAATATGGCTTGTTGGCAAAAGTCTTTGTATTTCTCTATGAATAAGGAACTGCTAATGAGAGAAAGAGAGCCCTGATTTCTTCTTTTAAGACAGGTTACATGTGCACAGGTATGAAAGCACACATGAATCCTTATCTAATATGTCATTTGAGTGCTTCCATCTGAAAATAAATTTGGGGAACTTGACTGCAAGCAATATCTTCTAAACTCTGAATACAGAAAGAAACAATTTTTAAAACTTATTGAAACTGTTTAGGAGCAGAAACACTCTAAAACTATATAACCTGAAAATATTTTGCATAGGAAAGTAACAGTTACAGTAGTTTACAAAAATATGAAATAGTGGGAATTTCCTTGTCACTTACTATTCCCATTGTAAATACTTTTAGAGAGCAATTTCACCTTCTATCACCTGCTATGACCTACGCTTCCATTATGTTGATATTCGTGCAATGTCAGAGTCAATAAAATGAAGCCCATTCTAAAAGCCTTATTGACTTCATTCACATGATCTGAATTGACCATTCAGCTTTATTAAGTGCCATGTCCTTGCTATAGTTTATTTTCATTAGTGTACTATTTACCTGAGGGAACTGGTTAGTAATGACTTGCCTGGGACAAGATACATGAAGCAAAGAACTATTACATTACATGACAGAATCTGACAAAAGAATAGACTTCCTCTCTTGAAATACAAGTAAGTAAGAAATAATTTTCTTTTGTTCTCATCTTATTTAGTCAGTTTCCTAAGGCCCATTGTAAGACCCTTGAAACAGGAAAAAAAGGGGAAAACTGAATCATTCAAGGCAGGCGTTTTGTGCTGTGCCCTTTATTGACAGCTTCAGTTTGGTAAAGTCTAAGCAATAAGCTATCCTTTTAAAAACTTCTGATAAAGAATTGAGGCAAATTACTTAAAATTGAGTACTGAAAAGATGTTTGCAGGCCCATGATAATCTGCTTTATTGAGAGGGTGTCTTTTGTTGTAATCACACAGGTACTTTTAAAAGTCTGTTTGGAATTTTTCCAGTCTCTCACCTCAGGCAAAAGGTGGTATTAAATGGCAGGTCAATTAACTTTTGCTGCCGTGTTTCCCTGTGGTATATTATGTTGTTGTTAACATTGATATGATAGGAGTGGCATACTAACTACACAGAGCTGGTTTCAAACACATATCTGTAAATTGTCACTTCAAAAAGAAGAAAAGAAAAAGAAAAAGAAAAAGAAAAAGAAAAAGAAAAAGAAAAAGAAAAGAAAAAAAAAAAGAAAAAAAAAAAAAAAAAAAAAAAAAAAAAAAAAAAAAAAAAAAAAAAAAAAAAAAAAAAAGTCAGGGTGGTAATCAAAGTGATAAACNAAGGATCATCTAGTTCCAACATCCCTGCCATAGGCAGGGATACTTCCTCTAGATAATCTGCTCAAAGCCCCATCCAACCTGTCTTGAAGGTAGTTTTTCTACCTTTTATTTTATATAGAAACTAGAATTAATTTTTCTTTAGAGAGAAAATACAAAATATTTTCAATTGGAAATTAAAGTCACTCACAGAATAGTTTGTGTCCAATCATCCTCCAATGAAGAGCGACATCTTCAATTAGCCTAGATTGCTCACAGCCCTGTACAACCTGACATGGAAAGTTTCCAGGGGTGGGGCTTCTACTACATCTCTGGGCGAACTCTTCCAGGGCTTCACCACCCTCAATGTGAAATATTTCTTCCTGATACCTAGTGAAAATCTACCCTCTTTAGCATAAAACCTTTAACATTGTCCTATCACAACTGACCTTACTAAAAAGTGTCTCCAGTACCACTCAGCTTTGTGTCACCTGCAAACTTGCTGAGGGTGCACTCGATCTCACTGTCTATGTCACTGTTGTAGATAATACATATTACTGGTCCAAATACGGACCACTGAGGGACACCAGGTTGTAAGTTTTGTCAGTTATATCAAGACTTTCTAACTCAATTCTCTAATGTCCATATTTTCCTCAGCTTGTGAGCTGCTTCTGTGAAATTCAAGCAGCTATACTAGTCTTATGCCAGAGTTTGTGGCCATAGATCACTATGAGACATTATGAACCAAATGTAAATTTGTAATATTCAATGGCAGTTGTACTACAAGACTTCTTGTTCATAGTACATAATAAGAGATATAGAGTCCATTTGGGGTCTGGCCATAAAGTTACATGAAAAAGAAACTCACCTGAGGCACCATCACAATTTCCTTATTGAGCTACTTGGAAAGAAAAAAAAAGTTATTTTATTGACAGAAAGCAATATTGCATGCATGTGAGAAAAACTTCATTTTCCTTTGGGAAAAAAACACAAACAAGCAGACGCTTCCCCTTTCAAGTTTCCCGAAAGCCTGAAACTGCAGTGCATTTGTCTTGTCAGGAAGCCTTAGGTCAAAATAGTGTGGACTGGAGTGCTACAAGAATCAAATATTTCCTTCAGGTATCCTTGGGAACAGATGGTGCCTATGACAACTCCACTCACCTCTCCAAAGACAATGATAGGGCAGAGAAAGTGATTGGGAAATGGGTTGCCTCAAATCCTTCAGG
Source organism: Piaya cayana (assembly GCA_013389865.1). Classification (NCBI taxonomy): domain Eukaryota; kingdom Metazoa; phylum Chordata; class Aves; order Cuculiformes; family Coccyzidae; genus Piaya; species Piaya cayana. Next base: position 81,441 of record WAAB01021349.1, read on the forward strand.
GTAGTCATAGGACATAAAAGGAAAGGGATTAGAAGTCAGACCAGTTATGTTTTAACCCCATGGAAATTAAGGTGGTTCTGATAGACAGAAGACAGTTTCACAGTGCAGATTAACCAATATTCAGTTTCACTATGTGTGCATGTTTGTGTTTTCAAGTGTTTGTTAGAAGAAGTCTGGAAGTTAATGATTGTGTGTTAAAAAAAACACACAGACATAATTCAGTGCAGAACCTCCCAGATTTTAGTTGTTTTCTTCACCTCTCACTGAGTGTCTATGGAAGCACATTCTTGGGCAGGATGATCACTGAAATATATTTGTTCTGTGGTACATTGAAAGCATAATATTTATATTCTTAATGGGTGTTTTTACACAGAACGACGTCTAAAAGGAATTTCAGAAACACTCTGTTGTAACAAAAGGTAATAATACATGTGTGTGGAATACTGTTTGTATCTGGATAAAGCTGGACCTGTTCAAATTACAGGGATCCTTTTACCCTCCCAGGAATGCTGTAGTCCTTAACAGTGGGAACAGGGAGATGATTCTGCTGCAGGCTTTATACTTCACAGGCTTTTCACCTGCTTCTCAGAAAAATTAACAAAGAAATTAATATTTCATGAAGAAGACAAATTGGAGAAAAAAATCCGTGCCAAAATAAAAACACACTTAAGTCATTTCTACCTCTTTAAATTGTCATTTAATTTCAATTTATAAATAAGGATTTAATTAAGACGTTATTTTTTTTAAAAAGTTAATGGAAATCTTTATTTAATTCCCAAATATTTTGTTTTAAAAGTGAAATTGCCTATGAAAATTCTGCAAAAAATCCTTCCAACCGATCTTTTTCTGGAAATAAAATTCCATTATTCTACTAAATCTAATATTTGGTACAAGTTACCAAGTTAGCAGAACAGCATCAGTGCTAGTATAAGACTAGACAAATATTATTCTATATGATTAGATCTGATTCCAAGCAAGTAGAAAGTATCTAATGCTCTTTAAGTATTAAGCATTTGACTTGTATTAAAAAATAACTTATAGATTTTTAATTCAAGGAAACAACCAGAGCCTGCTGGCACAACGGCAGTATCTTCTTTTTTGTTATAGAAGAGGTAAACATGTGATCAAGTAAGTCAGATGAACTAGAAAGGAATTGAGGGCACATTGATGCAGGGAAATATCTACAATCTCAGCAGTGACATTTTGTTGTGAATCATTTGGCAGAACATAGGTCAAAATTGGAGCAGGGAGGCACTTCATGCTCTGACTTTCTTCTAGGATGAACAAGAAAAGATGGCTGCTCCATATATAAGCAAGAAGTTTGCCAGCTTACTGCTCTCTTTCCTGATGGCCACCATCCACGGGAGCTCCTGCTCATGTTTCTGCTCCTGATACTTGGATTCCTACCTGCTGTGACTGTTGCATTTCACTGGAAGTGTTGTACCCTCTGTGTCTACTGTCTGACAGCCATTGCTGGGAGCACACAGTCCACAACCACTGTATTGGCTGAATATAGGTTTTCTTATACAAGTATTAGGTTTTATTTATTTTATTAAAACTGTTTCTATTTCAACCCATGGGTCTTCCTTTCTTTTCCTGATAGCTCTTCCCAAATGGGGAGGAGTCATTGGGTGATAGAGCAATGGCCTGCTGCTTAGCTTTTGAATACAAGCTATAAATAGATATACAGTAATCTTTTTGCAGCACATCGAGTTACTATTTTGTTGTCTCTGTGGGTTTTTTAAGACAGACATCTATTATTGTGGCTAATGTAGCCAACAGCATGCTAAGCTTGAAATATACTCAGAAAAAATATCCTTATAATGAAAACAAATAAGACATAGAGATAGAATTGCGTAATTGTTTTAAAACTGCTTGTTTAATTTTTCTCCCAAAAGAGCAGCTTTAGCGCTACTAAATCATCTACTGCTTTCCTCTATTCTGAGCAAACACATCTGGGAACTATGATTTGTTGAGTGACCTCCTGGTTTAGTTTTATTGCAGAAATCAAGAAAATTATGTAGGAGATAAATACCTGTATTATTTTCTGAAACTCCAGTGCTCAGCATGGCAGCCTGACCCACAGTTGGTAATAAAGCGGCTCTGAATGATACTGAGGTCATATTAATAGTAATGTTAGTGCTAGGCATTAGGCATAAGCATGGAGGAGGAGGTAAGACTATACTTATTTGGTCTTACCTTGACTTAAACAGCTGTTGTTTTCATGCTTTAATGTATTTACTTCAACTACCATCATTTTTCAGGTCAGCACAGGTTGTCTTTGCTTCTGTTTCACTTCCTGGCTGAGTACATTCACACATCAGCATCCACTTCTCAACCTTATCAGTACGTTAGCTGCTATTGCAAATGTTGCCAAAATTCCTTCTTAAGCTCTGCTACTCAGAAGTATTTTGCTTGAAGTTTGCTGCTACTATTTCAGATTTGAAGAAGGCTCGTGTGTCCAAAACATTGTCTGTTTTCTTTCAAACTATATTACTTGGTCTATAAAAGCTATCACTTACAAACCTTGTCTTGCTTTCAGAAAATCTGTGTGTTTCCATGTAAGTTGAAATTAGGAGCAATATTCCTTCCTGCAGAAATACAGAAGGTAATGGAAATCAATAGTAATAATTGTTAACAAATGGAAGTCTTTGATGCTCCTGAAATTAGTTAAAAATTATCAATGATAAAAAAGCAAGTATAGAAATGTGTTTGTAGTATGTAGGAGATACTTATAGATATTATAAAACTCTATTGCTGCCTGCCTGAATATTTTTTTCTAAGCACTCTAAGTCACAAGCCAGTTAAGAAAATAGATGAGGCATAAGATACAGACTGACTGAATTCACTGCAATGCTGCAAAAAGCTGCTTCCTACAAAACGAGTGGCTGAAGTTAAATTAAAGGAAGGAGAGCAAATATAATTGTGAGAACTGAATGACATAAACAATACTTGTCTGGCCCATTCACATGTGCTTGCATGGATTCAGAAGTGAGGAAGAGCTTGTCAAGCACTGTCTGACATGAAAGACCTGGTTAAGGTTTGGACACAACAGTGGTCAAAATGGCCTTCCTTCAAAAGATCCTTCAAAAGGTCTTCCCTGCCTGGCCTCCCACAGTCTCCAGCATCTACTACAGTGTATCAGGCTGCAAACTGTTCTATTTGTCCTTTTCTGGAATTAACGAGGATTCTTATGAGAGAACAGTATGAATATACTCATATTTTGCCTAGATTACTACTCTTCTTGGAAGCAACCTGATTCTTAGGTTTCTAGTTCTCTACTAAAAGAAAAAAATTACTCTACTTAAAGGAAACCTCAAAATCATAAATGGTGTGCTGGTATTGATGAAGCTATAATACTCTTTTCTGCTTCACAAAATGCATGCATTAATTCATCTCAGGCTCCAAGAACCACACGGCTAAAAAATTTACCTCAAGTTTTATTCAGAGGATTTTATGACTGACAAAATGTGTATGTCATATAGTCAGGATGTTTCTGTCACAAAGCCTGAATGTTTTACTGTCAATATTCAATCTTTCAGAAAAATTAGCTCCATAAAAGCAGTCATAAAATAATAGTAAAAGTAATTTGTCTTTATGTGGAAATATATCTCTTGAAACAAATAGTTTTAAACAAAGGAGAAGAGATTTACAAAAGCAGAGGATTTCTTCTTTGTAATTATAACTGTCAGACTCAGCCTAAGAATATGAGAATTCAATTTTCTTAAATATGAATTTCATAAGTATGAAAAAAGATTAAGAAAAAATAAAGTAAAGGCATTTAATTCTATTTAAAATGATTTTTTTGCAACTCATAATCTTGGTGACTAATGAACTGAATAACTATCTTTTGTTTCTTGAGATTTTTTGCATTGTAGCAACTGTTAGTTGTCACTTTCAGCTACTGCAAAATTGTGTAAGGCAGCTGTTCACTAAGGACATGATTGGTGCCAAAAAAAATGTGTAGAACTTTTTTTAAAAAATAAATTTCCATTTAAGGTACTATCCCATGATGTTAAGATACATTTTAAAAAGAGATAGTTATAGATAGTTATATACAATATAGCACATTACAAACTATTTGGCTTTTCACATTTGGTGAGTGAAACAGGGCAATGTTAGGTGGCAGTTCCTGAGGAGTAAAACTCCCACAGCTTTTCAGATAGTACTTGCCTATTACATACTAACCTTCTATTATGGTATATATTCCTAGCAAAAGTAAGATACGTAAAAATATTTTAAAAGTCTTGGCCTTTGTTAAATCCACCTTATAAAATTTAAATGTTGATGAAGAAAGCTTAATTGATCTGTATCTGACTGACATGGAGTTTTCTGTCAAAGAAGAATTCAAATATTTCAGCCACCTATGTGAGTTTTCTGTTGGAAGCATCTGGCCATCCAGCTGATAAATGACAATATTGACAGCTATTCTGCAAAAAAATTACCATCTCTAGCAACAGGAATTTGCAGTTTGCACTATGCCATGTTCAATTCATATTCAATTATATGCATTAAGGTCACTGCCATGAAGCAAGAAAGTATTCATGAATCAGCAGTTGCTGACAGACAGATCCATTCCCATAACAGTAGGACTCAACATAATCTGTAGCTGCAGTCAGGGAATCATGTTTCCAAAATAAGTATACTTCTGTTTCTGAATACAAAGGGAATAATCTTTAAGACACAGAAAAGAAATATTTTATCTTAAAAAACAATGAAAGACTACAATGATAACGAAACCGTGTCTCAAATAACAAATACTGTTTTCTCTTTTTGACATATTTTGCATTCTGGATAATATATTTTTGTTTTCTTTACATATGCACATATTTAATTTCAACATTGCTTGCAAAATTTCATTTTGAGATTCTGGATCTGTGCAAGGTTCTTGATCACTTTTGTGTGCTATCTTTCCAACCCTGTGAATTTTAAATTCCCTGTTCACAGGCGTAGTACAGTGGTGGGATAATCCTAATGTGCCCCTTTCTATTTCTCTTTCTTCCTTCTTACTAACAAAAAAATAGTTTACGAGTATGATATATTTCTGAAAAGTAGTACTATTGATTTTAATTCCTTCAGTAAAACATGAGATGTGAATGTAAAAGAGCTCAGGGCTGTAAATGTTGAAAGGGGCTGTTGTTGAAAAAAAATGCTCTTACATATCACTGAGTTAAAAAGAAATAATTCCTGTTCTAGACTCTAGTGTACAAAAAAAAAGTAAATATTGAAGCTCTGAGAAAATCACTACCAATGGTTTGTAAGGTAACACTGAACATGACTCCTGGTGCTCTGCTATTTGTTCACGAACAGGAGCCAGCCCTGCAGTGATGTCTAACTTCTGGTTTCCATGTTCTGTTGGATTCTCTGCTGTAATCAGAACAAACAGTGCTGGAAACTGTCAACTGCAAATGGATGTGCCATGAGTAAAAACCTGAAAAGAGGATTTCTTTTGAAATGGGTATTGTTTGCTTTTTCTCATGATGCTGCGTTGAAGCAGTTGAATTCCTGATCCCTTTAAGATGGTTGATAATTGAATAGGAAAACCTGTCAGGTCCTGGTGAAAACAATGTCTCTCTAGTCAAGCTTTTTATTGTACTGTCACCAACCATATATACAAGTGGAACAGGCAGACGGAATTACTGGATGTACCCACACATTTACTATACTCTGTATGACCTCTGAAGATCAAACAGAAAACAGAGAGTAACTTCCCTCCTGCTGTCCACACCTGACCTTGTTTGAAAGTGAAAACCCATTTTACTCATTGGCATACTCTCAATAACTTTGTGCCCTCGCCAGCGCAGAGGTGTATATGTCCTTGATGTCTGTCAAGATTTCAGTCAGCAGGAAGCACACACCAGTGATGTGGTCAGATTCCTCATGAGACACAGAGGACACAGAACTGAATCTCATCGTATCTTTGGACTTCATTTTTGGTTGGAGATCACATGCATGCTTTCTTCCATATACTTTTCCTGTATGCTTTAGAAGCTGACAGCAATCATTTTGCCCCTCCTATCCCTCCCACGTGGGTTACTAAGATTTATTCATTACTTTTTGTTTCCTCACTTGGATGTCCAGAGATGCTGCATGTAGTTGTACACAGATCCTGATAAACTTGATCTAGGTTCAGTTTACTCATGCTATTCTTACAGCTCTTCTTCCAGAACTTCTTCTTTTACTTTTCCCACTGTATGTTCCAGTTTATTCTCCAGTCCTGCAAGTCCTCATATTTCTATTACAATTTTCTACATCACTGGCCTTAGTGGTCCACCACTAAGGAATCAGCTGATGGTTCTCTCACTGTTGCAAAAATAAGGAGAAAAAGGAAGGAAGGAAGGAAGGAAGGAAGGAAGGAAGGAAGGAAGGAAGGAAGGAAGGAAGGAAGGAAGGAAGGAAGGAAAATAAACCTATAGAAGACTGTTTAGAGTCAATATATATATCTATTCTAAATCCAGTTAAGAGCCTGACCTAGGCAAACACTGAGTTAAGTAGTAACACCTATTAATAAGCTCCATCTGTGTCTTCAAAATTCTTCTTCTCCAAATTATCTTCCTACAAATAACATGGTTGAATTCATGCCTACTACAGTGTACTGACAATTGAAGTACTAGATGATGACTAGGGAAATAAATTTTTTACAGGCATCCTATGGGTCCTTGCTTATGACCAATCTTCCTTACCTATCTAGACACCAAGCAGCAACTAATACCCCCAAGAAATATTTTGTTTTTCCCTAAGAAATATTTCCAAAACTTTTTGCTTTCATTTTGCTCTTCCAAACTTTGCAATAAATTAAATGGGAATAGAAGAAATTGTGAATTTAGTGAAGGTACTTTGAAGACAAATTTAGGCAAGACAGAAGTATTTATACATTGTAAGTGACTAAGAAATACAAGCAATTTGCTTAATTCTGACATACATACTTAGGTAGAGTTGTCAAACTTGTCTCAGGGTTTGTTCAGATCGAGTTCTTAACTGGATTTAGAATAGATGCATATGATGACTCTAAACTGTCTTCTACAGATTTCTCTTCTTCCCTTCCCTTTCCTTCCTTTCCCCAGTTTTGTACTGGAAATATTTTCTTCATCTCTTTATAGTTCACCAGATGATCCCTGCTGTTCTCATTCTATCTTTTTAGTTATTTAAAAGATATAATGTTTAAGTGAAATACAGTTCAAAATCCATCACAATCATCAGCTGATTAAGATTTGCATTTTACTTTTGTTGCTTTGGTGTATTAATTTGATTCAGTTAAATATGCAAGAAATTTTCTCAATATATTCAAAATAACCGATTTTATTAAGAATTAATAACCTCGACAAAGACAATTATATCCTTGCAAGATAATTGATAATTATCCAATTTTTGTCTTTTGGAGAAGATGTTTGTAAACAATGTTGTTCATTTACTTTATTTTTTTATGAAAAATAAAATTCTTCCATTCATGCCAGGACTTGCACAAGCAGCTCCAAACCACGGTCACTGAAGGAACTGCATTCCATAACTCTTCAATTCTGGTAATGAATATACACAAGGACTAAAGAAATAGAATGTATTCTCAGGGAAGAATTGGTAGAGAAAGTAAACAATAAACATCATTTTTTTTCCATCAATCAAAATCAGTGAATTTCTTACACAGTGTATGAGGATCTGATTCTAAATTAGCAGTAAAATGATGACAGGTAAAATGCATGTTCATTGCTCAGTGGATAGGAACAGCTATTGTCAAATGATATTAAGGCCAAATTATTTTTTTTTCTTTTGTGTCAGTCCTAGTCAAAGAAGAACATTCAAAGATATTTGTCTAATATAATTAAGATCACAAAAAACATGATAAAATCCCAATCAAGAATAGAGAAAAGTAAAGCACATTTAATTTCTTCCAGTTTGTTAGATTGTTTTTATTTTTCATCCAGGAACTAGATATTTTTGTGTTTAATGTGACATTCATAAGCAATGTCCTGTGGAGACATATTGCCTTCTGGCTTTCTGATCCCAGAATCCCATCATCATTTCTGAACAGACATGCATGTGTGCAGCCAGACCCCATGAAGTTTTTCCTCATAGGACTGAATGGGACCCAGGAGGTTTTGAAGACTTCAGAATTTAAATTTTCAGAAAAAAAGATCTAGAAAATAAGAACTTGTGTTTCTTGGGTGTGTGCTACCCACACTCTCCATGCTAGATGTAGGTGAAATGCATATCAGTTGTACAATTTTTTATATAAATAGTTCATATAATGGCAAGTACTATCAAGTTTTGTAACAAAACTAATGAGTTCTTATGTTTTTAAAAGGAAAAAAGACAGTCTTCACTCAGGTGAAAGCTGCAAAGACACAGGTGCGTTTCTTGTTGGCTGTTTAGGTGACCCTCCTTCCCCCCAGTTAAGCAAATGGAGCTCCTTTCACTTTTGAGAAACCTAGGGCCTGACTAATTCACTTTGATGATGTCACACCTAATGAACGTTTTGCTGTCCCTCTAACTCTCATGTTTAAGATGCTTAACACATATTGATTTAATTTGCAGTTTGACAATTAAATGCCCTCGAAATTCTGCTTTATTTTTACTTAGTTAAAAAAGTCTGATTGAGTTTTTTTTTCTCTCAATAACCTTTAATTATCATATTTTTGGTTTATACCCAACATCAATTTTATACTACTAGTGAAAGTTTTAAGACTTTCTACAGTGCAGGCTATATGCCTTTTAATATGACTTAAAGCCTTAAAGGTGGTGACTGTGAGTTTTATATTCTCTCAAGTTACATAGCCCATACTGCCACCACTTGCACATCACCGAGTCATTTTAAGATAATGTGCATATGTTAAATTAATCACTCTCATGTGATTAATTTAGCGCATTTAAAATAGTTCAAAGATTAACGTCTGTACAAGGAAATAGTTATTTGAGGCATTAACCAAAATTTCTCTTTTTTTTTTCTAAATAGCCTCACAAATTGAAGGAAACATTTCAAAAAGAAGACTTCCTTCTTATGTTCCTGCTTCAGGCACATAACTGTTATTTCCTCTGCAATGTCATATATTGACCATCTGAAACTTGATAAATCAGAAGACAGATTGCAGTGGAGCTCTATATATTTAAGTATCAAGCTGATCCATAATTTTCACACCAACCAAAGGCCATTTCTTGTCAGTGCTGTCCAGAATATATCCTGACAGTTCAGTGGGAGTTTCAGTGCCATTTATTTTCAAATCAATACTCAATTACTAAGAGGAAGATTCACTCCCTTGCCCATTTTCAAGATGAAATTATGGACTAGAGCAATAACACTTAGTCAAGGCAAGCCACTGTCCATTAACTCATGATGCTACCAAAAACCCATCCAGACACTTTATTAAAGCTCAGTCTTTTTTCAGCTTTTAATTAATCATTGTGAAAAAGGCCTTTCACATTGTGACTGATGACCAGAGAAAACAATTTTCTCCTAACTGCCTTTTAATTTCAACTCTGGGAGTGCTCATTGACTGAATCTCACAACAACCCATCATTGCTAGTTTTTAATGTGTTTTCTCCTTTGTTATTGAGAAGAATGGAGTGGCAATGAGGCTTTGTGCTCCTCTTCATAACTCAAGTAATTGATTCACTAAATGCTGCACATTTGCTAGTGGATAAAAAGTGCTGTCAATGTAGATAGTAGGTACTATATAAATTACTCCATTAACTGGAAATAAAGCTATTTACAATTTTTAAAGTGTAAGTGTAAGTGGCTTTAAAAAAAAAAGAAAGGAGTAGTACTTCTTACATGTCTGTACATGTTTTTTTTTATGCTGTAAATGCTAGTAATAGGATACAAAGGATCAGAAAAAGATTAGCAGACTAAGGCTGCAATCCTGCAGTGGAATGTCTATGAGAGTAGGTTATTGCAAACCATTACTCTTGAACAAATGCAGCACTAAAAAGCAACTCTTGTGGAAAAATACAAAGTAGTCTTCAACAGTGGTCCTTTTACAGCATAAATCCTATTTTATTTTTCTGTTCTTTTGGGCATTGGAGGATGAGGTGTGAAAGAAACTTCACTAAGAAAAGAAAAAAAATGAGTTATAAGCAAAGAGATGCAGTGTGTGTGTTTCCAGAAGCTAAGCATTCACCAGAAGAGGATTTGCCTCTAGATTGACAGTGAAATTGAGGAAGTGTGTACCTGCTAAAGCAGTGCTCTCATCAAAGAACAGTGGATAGTATAATGCCACATACTGTGGATACTTCTGCTGGCCTAAAACAATAACCGATACTTTGAGATCATCTTAGCTTTACATGTTTAGGTGGTATTTTTGATGTAAGCATATGTATTTGTAAATACATATTTGTAAAACTTGAAAATAAAAATGTGCTCTTTAGTCAATCAGTTATAAGAATGGGTACTAAATTACCATAAAGTCACATATAATAATATAAGCAAAGATATCAATTTAATACAATAATATCATAATAATAATGTAATAGGTAACTGCAGCAATGGACATGACTGTTCTGAGACCTTAATTTAAAGACTGGAAAGCTTCTTAATTGGAACTTTCTTAAACTTTTCTGAGTATTCCTTCAGCATTGCTTCTCTGAAGCTAAGTCTACTGATTAAAGTCTAATTGCATTGCAAAATATGAAACGTGCCAAAATAAAGTGTTCTCTCAAAACAATTGAGGTTGATGAACCTTGACACAGACAATGGTCTGTGCATGAAAAAACAGAAACATATGACAACAGTTTAAAGTCTTGGTCTGACCTAGAAAGGATTATCCGTGGACATTCTACAACAAATTAGACATTTACAGTTTCTGGCATTGTGAAAGAGTTTGTCAGTGCACAGTATAAAAATAACTGGAAATATAGAAAAGATTGCAGAACCTAAAACAAGGACATTCCATTAAATGTACCAGATTGCATTCTTGTATGTCTTAAGATGTTTTGGATTGCATGTTTACTCTTTCATTGAGACCAGTAATTTCTGTTTGCCTTTGTATGCAAGACATGGAGAACCTGCCAACTCCTTTTAAGTTTATATATCAAAAGCTATTTACACTCAGTGATTTATTCTAATTTTAATTTTTCTGGCTACGCTGAACTTTTTAATGCTTTCCTTTTTTTTTAAACACTACCACTGTTTTAGATCACAGTTACATTATTTGTTCATAATAATCCTCAGATATTTTCCAGAAATATTCTTTTGAAAAAACAGGTTCATCAGGTATGATTTGTCTATTTTCAGAAGCAGTGAGTAAAAATATTCTTAAATTTATCCCTGCAGTATTTTGAAGCCTAGCAATCCATGGGTTCTCTTCTGATCTTTCTTCAGATTTGCAAAATCAGTTTTAATTATCTCATAGCTTTTATATTGTATTCATGGCTAATGATTTCCTGGGTTTTTTTACTTTTGCTGTATACTATTTTGCCTCAGTTTTAGCTCTTGGTTTTACTACTGAAACAAATAATCTTTTAATCAAAGTTATGTTCTTTCTATATTATGAGATAGTCCTTTATGGTCATCCATAGAACTCAGTTTTCTTTTTTCTTTTTTAAGGTAAGTTTTTCTTCAAGGCATGGTCATTCATAACTCCCAATTTGTCTAGGTTTACAAAAATTAACTCCTTTAAAATGTTAATGTAATCACTGGTCCTAGTTAATTACCAATTCCAAATCACTGTGCCATTTTTGTAAAGAGGGACACTAGAATTAGCTTTTTGTAAAGCAGTGATTTTTGCTACAAAATATATGTGTATTTAGTCAAAAATCTTTTTTATGCTTTATTAGCAGATGCTCTAAATTCCAGTACTACCTCTCACAACTGTTTGTTCCTCAAAATATTATGACTTTTCTTTCAGTCACCTATTTTTTTTAAGTTTAATTTGGTTCTATATAATGGACATACATCTGAACATTGTTTCTCAGACTTACCTAGGCTGAAAGTACTAAATAAATGAACCTTTGTCCCATTCACGTATGAAAGTTACATGGCAGACTTATCTGTCTGACTATTGCAGTTCCCTTCTATAGTCCTTGAATATAATCATCTGGCCACATAGTTCTCTTTTGATTAATCAAAGAAAGCAGAAACATTCCCAAGTTCTTATGTTACATTTGGAAGTATTCAGTATTGTTTGTAATCATATTTAATGTTAATTCTACCAATATAATGTAAAAAAATTGAATGAGATCTTCTCAAATATGGTTAATTCTGTGAAGCTGCATAATGCAGATCTAGGAGGAGCCTATCATCAAGAAAGGGTTAACTCCTGTGCTACATGACACCATGAGACTCTCACAGTTTCTGTGTGCAAGCAGCTATAGATTCTGCTTTTGGTGAGATCACTAGTACCTGCTGTGAGTCAATACCCTTAGAAACATCTGTGAGGAATTCATCTAAAATTGTATTCAGACAATTATGCCTGGGTTGCCATGGCAATTCTCTAGAGCATCTCTGAAAAGGTTAACATCACTGAAGTGAGCTTGAACACCTTATCCTGAATTGTGATGTTTAGAGGTCAGAAGTTCACTGTCAGGCATCATATTTAAAGGCTTTCTCTGAACAGGAAAATCAACATCATGTTCAATATCAAGGAATGTTAGAGGTTAAAATATTTGGTCCATCTCTGTTAACAAGAATCTTTACCATTCACTCTTTCCCCTGCTTTACATATAACTACTTAAAGTAAAAAAACATGCTCCAAAAGTTCTGGTTTAGAGTTGTTTTTTTAATAAGGTAAACAAAACAGAATCCTTGCATTATGTGACTGTTGGAGTATAGTCCAAAATTATTAGCTGTCAAACTGATGATTGTATGTTCCCTTTCACCGTGTCTTACTCTATACACTGATTTAGGTATAACTAAATCAGTGTGTAGTGACGTTTCACAGAATCACAGAATAGTTGGGGTTGGAGAGGATCTCTGGACCCTCTGCTCAAAGCAGGGTCACTTAGAGCAGGTTACTTGGGGTCATATCTAATTGGTTTTTTAATGCCTCCAAGGGTGGAAAATCCATAACCTCTCTGGGTAACCTCTTCCAAGGTTTGATCACACAGTAAATATTATATTTCCCTTTGCTGAACTTCATGAGATTCCTGTCAGTGCATCTTACAGCTGGTCAACGTCCCTCTGAATGGCAGCACAAACATCCCACTTCTCACTTTGGCTTCATCTGCAAAATTATGAGGGTACACTCAGTTCCATCATCCAAATTAAAATGTTAAACACTTCTGGCCCTGGGTATTGACCCTGGAGTATTCCATTAGGGACTGACATCCAGCTGGTCTTCATACTGCTGAACAGCCCTAGAGGCCCAGCAGTTCAGCCAGTTCTCAATCCACTTCACCATCCACTTAGCAAGTCTGCACTATATTAGTTTGTCAATAAACACACTACTGGAGACAGTTGAAAGCCCTGTGGAAGCTGAGATAAACAACATGCACTGCTCCGCCTTTATCTACTAAGCCAGTAGCTTTATTAACTAAACCTATAAGACTGGTCAGGTGTGATTTCCCTTTTGTGAAACTGGACTACACCCAATCACCTTAATACATTTGGGAATTGTATCCTAGATTATTCACTCTACCACCTTCCCTAGTACCAAGGTAGGCTGAAACACATAGCTTCCCCAATCTTCCTTGTAGCCCTTCTTGAAGGTAGGTGTGACATTTGTTTTCTCTCAGTTTTCAGGCACCTTCCCCCATTGCCATGGCATTTCAAAGATAAAAAAACTGCCTTGCAGTGGCATCAGCCAGACTGATGTTGATGAAGACTGTGAGACCTTTCTTACTTGCAAAATGGAGATGATGTATTACTGATGATGTCAAGTCTTCACTATGTATAAACATATTTTATACTATCACATGGTTTCCCTGTGTTAATTCTAAAATAGTAGCAGTGAAAAATTCTGTTCTATGAAAATTACAGAAGAGTATAATGTGACATATATTCAATGATACTGAATCATGGAGCATAGTGCATAAAGTGTGCAATATTTACTGGGCCTTGGAAATGTTTTTAAAAATTTTTAACATCAGAAAACTTCAGAAAATCTAATTCAATTGCAGTAAATATTTTTGCAGAAGGTCAGATGTAGCAAGACATTGTTTATCCCTTTTCAACAAACCAAAACCTAAATGTGTTTGGGGTTTTTTAGAAACTTTTGAGCATTTCTCAGAGTTCCCTTGAGTGTCACATTGCCTTGGAGACATGTGACAGGGTTCCACAGGCCAGGTTACATCCCCTACTTTTTTTGTCATTTGTACTGTTGATAAGGCATAGATTATTAGAAAGGTTAGGGATTATTTAGATCTTTACATCCTGGGCTCCTGCAAGTGCAGTATGCGTTCTCATTTCATGCACTGCCACCAGCCAGACAACCCTGCTTCCAGCAGACCAGTAATCGCTTTCTACTGTTGGTCAGGGACAGAAGACTTAAAGACAGAATTTGTATCAGTCAGCACAGTCACTATTTTATGGAGAGATTCAATGTGAAAAGACTCATTCTAGAACATTGGAATTGAGAATGCTAAAATTATTTTATACATTTTTTTTAATTAGAGAGTAAAATTCTACCCCATGTTACTCTTAAGTGACAATTCTAAAGCATGTTTTAAACAACTATTTTATACAGATTCTCCATAAAAGACAGCTACAACTGGAGTAGTGTACATTCCATAGTCATCTTTAAAGTATCATCCTTTTACAAAGCTTGTTTAAACAATGATACAATAGCACTGTGGATTGATTATTGATGACTGCATACTGCAGACAACTAACCTGCAGATAGAAGGCAGGTGGCATGGTAGGTTCCTCTAACTTATGAAACAGAAGGACAGAGATATAGCACAGGTCATACATCTGAAGGTCAAATGTAGAGGCAAAAGAAACTGATTTTAGATTACCAAGGATAAATGAATGAAAAAGGAGACAAATTACTGGCAGAGGTTCTTTTCCATTTGAATCATATCTATTCTGTCTCCTCCATGTCTTTTGAGGGAATCATTTAGCCTAAATCTACTGTAAGGCTAGATTAGCTTTATATCTGTCATTATTGACAAATGTTTGTCCGAGTTCTTCTTAAAGGTGTCCAAGGAGCAGATTCCTTAAACCCCTTGGGCAATCTACTGCAGTCATTAACTATCCATTTTGTAAGATAGCTTTTCTTTATGTCAAAATCTGAATTTTGTTTGCTACAGTTAAATTACCAGCAATGCTTCTTGCCTTTTCTAGAGCAGACATAGAAAATAAATTTGTTTCATCATTTTCCATTTGCATATTCAAAGACTATAATCACAGATGGGATTTAGCACACTTATATGTAACCATCTACTGGTGGACTCCCATGTGATCTTTGTGTCAGCTTCCTTTATGGTTATTTATAAAATAAAACAATGGTTCCCTAGAGAATAAAGAATGTTCATGCAGGATCACTACATATGACAGGTCCTAACATGACCTCTTGACAGAGCAGCTGGAGGCCAAGTAGGAGACATAGAAGCGTCTAAAATAGTCCTGAATGCCTAGGTTTGGGTGACTGGCTTATGCCTGTAAACAATACAACCAGTGTTACAGTAAACACAGAGCTCCTTTGGAAAAGAATAATGTTATTTAAAATAGTAAGTAAATAAAAACTTCAGTGTAATGTTCTCTTAACCATCAAAAAAAATGTTATCTCTATGTATCATACAGAGATTTTAGTGTGAGCAATGAGGGACAGCTAATTCTCCAAGTTTAGTAAAGAAATCTTACTGAGCTGTGAGTTAATCTTTTGTTCCACTTGTCTATTTTTTATTACTCTGCTTCTATCATACAAATCTGTCATAGAAATACATTTAGTTTATCAATTAATATTAAGTACTTATGTCATATTATTTCTGGACAAAATAAATCTGTCTTTCTACTACCATATGTAAACCCATATTTTAAAAATAAAGCTAATTAGCTATTTAATAGGCTAGTGTATTATGAGAAAATTCTTGCTTGTGAATAATCACGGAACGGTTGAGTTTGAAAGTTTGACTCAACCACCTTCTGTCCAGGGAGGTGGTTGAGTCACCTTCCCTGGAGGTGTTTAATGGACGGGTGGATGAGGTGCTGAGGGGCATGATTTAGTGATTGATAGGAATTGTTGGACTCTATGATCCTGTGGGTCTTTTCCAACCTAGTGATTCTGTATGATTCTGTGTGTGTGAAAGGAACCTCTGGGGGTCATCTGGTCCATCTGTTCCACTCAATCAGGGCCACCTACAGCCAATTAATCAGGTTTATGTTCAGACAGATGTTGAATACACACAATTAGGATGATCTGTCCATGTGCCGTCATTTGAAACAAAATGGTGGTTGATAAACTGATATTTTTGTTGTGTGAAACGTCTTAAAAGAAAGTTATAGTTTTAAAAAAGGAAACAAGTGGAAGTGCACCTTGCTATAAAATGTAAAGCTCAATCTTAGTCACATCCTCAGCATATGGAGTGTTACCTAATCTTTACAGCAAATATAGGAAATAATAAAAGATTAATATAGGACTATGCAGAGAAAATTTAAATCATATGGCAAAATACCTTGAATTTAGTTTCCATGACTCATGCTTATTTGCATCAAATGAGCTACCAAAAACAGACATAGCTTTTTCTGTCTTCTTCCCCTTTATCTGTTCATCATATCTGATTCTGTAATGGATTTTGCAAATAAAATAACTATTACAGGGACACTACAGAACAGCTCTACCATTTAGTGAAATTGCTTCTGTACATGTATTGTTAACATCAGTAATAGCTTAGTAGTATTAAGCTAAGTGTTTCTCTGTTGATTACTCAATGCAAAGACTTCTTAACTAAAACATGTTCCATGTTATGCAATTTACTGAACTAACAAATCTACAGTAACTTATGAACTTAAATCATAACATTAATCTTGGGACAACTAGTCACATTTGTAAATTCAGCATTATGCAACAGCAAACTTACTGGTGTTGCCCAAGGTGAACCCTGAATATGAAAAAAAATAGAAATTTGGCCATACAAGACTCTTCTATAATGAAATCTAAAATTATTTTAGGGAAAGAACTTTTGTACGTTGACTCTTAGTTTAGAGTCATTTAAAAACTTACATGAATCGTGAAATCCTAGGTAAATTAAAAATACTTCAAAACCATTGGTTTTATAAATCACATTAGTCAACTATTTGATAGTTTTGAATATCTATGTCAAAATTTGGTCACACATATATCTTAAAAACATGATTCTCAAATATGTATTGATATTTAGTGTAATTAGACTATCTTTCTAATTTCTTTGCAATTTTTGGTATATGGTATAAGCCACAAGAGGTTTTATAAACAAATAAAAGTTTGCAAAATAAAAGTTTGCTTTATCACAGATTAGTGAGAAACTTAAATTTGTGGAAATTATTGCTGTCCTTTTGAAAATTCTCACTTCCTGTGGATCTTTTCCATGAATGCTAAACACCATACATGTTGATCTACTCTGCTGTCATTGTGAAATGACCATTTTTATTTCATTTTCTAAGAATCTGTCTGCTTTCAAGGCTCCATTGTCAAATAAAATCTGACTATATAGTAATATTTTTGCATGTGCTCTTGCTAAGGAACACGCATCCAAATAACCGCAAAAAACTTAACAGATGTAATGCGTTGACAAAGTTATTTTACAGGAAATATTCTCTCTAAGTCTTTTTTTACTTACATAATAAAATAATTCCAAGGAAGGTATTACTACTTTAAAGAGATTTTGTTAGAATCCCACAGTAGATTACCAATAGAGTAGAACAGTTCTATTTGAATAAACAAGGAAGATCACTTACTAAGATAATTGATTGATCCAGCCTGTACAGAGCACATACAGCATAAAATATTTATTTACCTGAAGCTGCTTCCCCACAGGCCCTCACAGAATTGTGTTCGGGTGCTAATTTTAAACACTGAAGTATAAAGACAAGTAAATGAGAAGAATTTTGGTGGTGAATGTTTAGCTGGTAGGAGTACAGAATAGCAGAGGTCAATGTTAACCAGCTGAACTCTGTTGCTGAAAGGACAGAAATAAACACGTCATGCTGGTGCTACCGACTTGTTGGAAATAATGGCATAGTTGATGTCTGGGTATTATTTTAAATATCAAGCAGGCTTTACAATCTCTGTGAGGCATGAAGTTCAGGAAATACAGAAGGATATAGTCTGTGTTCTTAAAATTTTAGCATAATATACTGTAAAAATTCTGTAGAAAATCACCTTAAGCAGAGTGAAAAAGGAAGCAAGATCTGAATTGTGACATCTTGTTTAAAAGTATTCTACTTTTTTGCACTTTTAAGAAGCTTACTCTGTTTACAAAGATTATTCCAATTTAGGAAATATTACCAGTGCTGAAAAATGTGAAAACCAGCATTCTTAAATATTATAAATTGCCAAGTAAAATGAAACACCAATGTTTTATTTTCCCTCTTAGCTTTGAATTTATTCAATTTGCACTAAAATGTGATTCAAAAGCATGTATACATGTGAGGTTTTGATTCTGATGAGATTAAGGTTTCAAATGAAGAGAATCAATGAACTGACACAGCAGGCAAACTGAGATTGGTTTGGATTAGGAGTTCTGTAGCAGAAGATATGACCTCAGTTTATTAATACAGGGAAAAAAAGAAAAATTGAGCTTGTTTGTTTCTTTTTTCCCCTTTGCAGAGAAAGGAGAAAATGCAGGAATGTATTCAACTTGGAGAGCATTATTTCAGTCTCTGGATGTTCCTCTAACACTGGAAGCAGAAATGAATGCTCCTGTAGAGTAGATTGCCAGTTCTCAGGTTAACCCATTGTATAATAAATAGAATATAAACAAGTACTACTATTTAAAGGGATAAGTGTTTGGGCAGTGGTAATGAAATACCAGAAAAGACTTTTTGCTCTTCAGGTCTTCTTTACAATAGGCTACAATTAGGAGATCTTTTCCAAATTTTCAGTTTTGATTGAAATTTTTAAATGCAGTGTTCTGTGTTTCCAACAAAGAATGGTCAACAACCAACATAGGCATTTTTTTTTTTAATTCATTCATCAGGTTTTACAACAAGTTCTCACGCTTCACTCATGCTGCCATTTACAGCCATTTCTCCTGACTGATAGACCATGTACAATTGATATAGAGCCTGTTTATGGAGAAATATCTGGGGGCAGGGAGCCAAATGTTTTTATATGATGTATTCACCATCCAGAGGATCATGGTGATGAAACATTCTCTGAAACACTCAGAGGACAATTCTGCAGTTAATTTAGAAACTATGTTCATGACCTAAAACTGCAATTTGCCACAGGTCATTTGGAAAATTCAGTCTTGAAGTGATTAAAAAAAGAGAAGAAATGCAGAGGCAAGACTGCTCTCAGTTTATTTTTAATAATAATTACAGGGAGGGATTTGGTTTTATAGCAGCATCTCTCAACCATGTCAAGAGAGAACAAATCCAGGTAGGAAAGGAATAAATTACTTTTGAAGGAGCATTTGAGGAAAGTCTTTAATAGTGTTGTCCCCACAACAGCAAATTAGTTGGGTAAATGTTATGTTGAGTAGAATTAGTATTGTTTTTTAAAGAGGAAGAGTTTTTGTAAAGGTAAAAATTATCAAAATCCTGGACAAAGATGCAAAATATTCAAAGAAAATAGCAGTAAAACTCAGATACATGGACTAAGGGGCTACAAATGTAACTGAATAATCCTAACTGAATATTTTCCTCATAAAAGCCTCAAGGATTTTGACTAACTGGTCCATTCTCTTAATTGTAACTTTTTCCACAGTTTGTGGACAGAAACATTTTTAAATACACAATCAGTTTTGAATTATATTTTCTTTTTTTCTTTTTTTTTTTGTGTGATTATCTTTTTTGGAAAAAAGTAAATATTAAAAAAAAAATAAGGATCTGCGGAATTCCAAAAAGTTCTTCATTTGAAATAATTTTAAATGCTTCTGTATTTTTTTCAAAGAAATATTTTCAGTTTAACTTTAAAAAATACTTCTTGTTCTGGTTTTTTTTTCAACAATTACTATGACACTGAAATATAAGCTACACAAAAATCAACTATTTGTCTTTAAGAATGAGAAGCTGATCATAGGAAGATGACTTTTAAAATCAACTGCCCAATCATTTTAGTTGGCACAAGGAACAGAGAGGTTCAGGCTCCAATTTTATCTGCAAGGAGTTAAGGTCAGTAAACTCAGAATACTAAGACAAAAGCTAACTGATTCTTGATAAATAAGAAAATTTAAATATAGATGAATCAATGGATACACTAACAGAACAACATGTATGGGACTTTTAAAAGAAGATATTAGCTCAAATAACATCATTTTTCTGTATTGGTATTTAGAAAACAACATATCAACAATCCAGTAGATATTTTGATTTAAACTGTATGGCTGAGTAAGTATGACAGAAAGTTTGCAAGGTTTTCTGCTTAGATGCTGTTTTTTTCCATCTTTATCAACTCATCTAATAACAAATTACTTTCTTACAAATCTTAACATCCAAGGGAAAATCTGCCAATGGATACCAAAGGCAATACTGTCAGAAAGCATAAAATCATGATAAACATACAAAAAAAATTACAAATGTTTCAAGAAAAAAAAAAGTATGTTATGCTTTGCAACATTTTCAGGTATTATATGAGAAATCCATGTTTAATTTTGGTTTTTAAGACAAGAGGTCCTAGAAAAAAAGACTAAGTTTGGTGAAATAGAAGCCATGCATGTGTGAATACACACATGTTGTAGACAATATTTTTATATATGAGCTATCTAAGGGAGAATTCTAGGACAGAACTTGCAGGAGGGAGGTAAGAGAGAAACAGAAAAAACAACAACCCAATACAAGATATACAAGTTCCTAAATTTGGATTATAGGAAGGAATTAAGACAATTCTAGGGCTCGGGTTTCTCTGAGTGTGCTAAAACTTTGTCAGCTTTTTAAAGATGATCATATAAATTATTGTGCTTGTCCTTGTTTTTTTAATTCTTGATTGACTTTGCTTTAGGTCTCTTTATTCTTCTCAGAGAGATATATTTATCTGTGAAATGAAATATACTAATGTTTTCAAGTGGCAAATTTCTTATACAATGTGAAGCTTACCGAAGTCTTACCATTCATGCCAGCCCACGATTGCAGTATATGTATCTTTTTCTTGTAAATGCATAACACTAATTAAATACATCAGCTCTTTTAAATATCTGCATTAATTTCATCTGGATTCACATCAAATTTTGGAATCATTTATGCTTGCTGAAAATATCTCATAAAGGTGGAAAGAAAAAAAATGCTTTCAAAATAACAAATACTGATAGAACTGGCATATATTAAAAAGTGAACTTCTGTCCTAGTAAAAGAAAGTATTGTATGCACTGAAATAATTAAACCATCTCCAAACTTCTAATGTCATCTTTTTTATACCAAAAATCCTCCCCAGAGAGAGGGGAGAGGTGCAATTGTGGCTGTGCTTAATGAAGCATTTTCCACACTTCTGGACCAGTGGACTGCTGTCAGTCCTCCAAATCTCCGATGGACCATCCTGCACTTCTCATCAGCCTGGCTTCAAGCCGACTACCAGAAGAGCATCCTAGAGCCACTGGTTTGAAAAGCTTACCCAGGAGAACTGAGCCATAGTTTCAATTTCCTTGGAGCCCAAGAGGGCTTAAAATGCCATTCCTGAGATAGAGCCCTCATTACTGGATTGCAGACTCAAACTCTTTTTGTGCTTTGTACTGCACCAGGAGTCTTTCATTTTTCATTACCTAAGCATCTTTGCCTTCATCAGAAACAACGTGGCCAGCAGGACCAGTGAAGTTATTCTTCCCCTGTACTCAGCATTGTTGAGGTCGTGCCTTGGATGTGTGTTCAGTTTTGCACTCAATACAAGGAAGACATTGAGGTCCTGAAGTGTGTCCAGAGAAAAGCAATGAAGCTGGTGAAGGGGATGAAGAATAAGTTTTATGAGAAATGGCTGAGGGAACTGGGTTTATTTAGCCTAGAGAAGAGGAGGCTGAAAAGAGAACATAGCAAGGTAGGTGTTTGTCTCTTCTCCCAAGTGACAGGCAATAGGATGAGAGGCAATGACCTCAAGTTGCACCAGGGAGGGTTCAAATTAGACATTAGGAAAAAATTCTTCACCAGAAGTGTTATTGGCACTGGCAGAGGCTGTCCAGGGAGGTGGTTCAGTCACCATCCCTGGAGGTATTTAGAAGGTGGGTAGATGAAGTGGGATGTGGTTTAGTGGTGGATGGGTACAGTTGAATTCAATAATCTTGAAGGTCTTTTCCAACCAAGTGGTTCTATGATTCTAAGGACTTGGACGAAGTTAGATGTACAGGCATTTTCTCAGCCATGTGTACACCCTGATAGATAAAATAGTTCCTGGGGGTACATGGATTTGGAGCCATGGAACTGTCACAGAAACAAATCCAAATCTCTCCTTTATTTATTGGATTAGATCACTGCATAAAGGGAGGATAATTTCACCAATTTCTTCTTGGAAAATGCAATGAGTGCCTCAGTCTCTGATATTAATGTAAGGAGCCCCTTTGAGCATGAACAGTTGAGGGAAACTCCCTGTTACATTCACAAAGATGCCTAATAGAAACAGAAGTCCCTATATGCCACTGTATATCATGTTTCCTACTCTAGATAGGGTCTTTTAAATTTAGGCCTGTCTTGAATTGCCAGATGAAAGTCCACATCTTCCTATGGACTTTATGAAGAACTCAAACTTGGGCATGGATACTGCTCTGATGGATAATTATCTTAAAAAAAAAAGTCATAATGAAATCCATAATGGATCTGCCTCTTGAAACAAAGTCAAAGTGATAAACACATGGTTAAGTATCACTTTAAACTAAATTTTCAGTAACTGTACATATATTTTCCCCCTTCCTTTATCTACAAACCATCAGTTCAGAGAGATAATAGTAGCAAGGTTAAAAGAAAGCACATAAATTTAAAACTAAGTGGATCATTTTGTGTCTGGCTTTCTGATAAATGCTAACAGGATGCTAAAAAAATAAACGCTGAGATTAAAAATCCACAAATGATAATGTATGAGCCAAAGTACAAGGAGACATGCTTATTTAAAGTAAAGAATTTATGACATGAGACTGCTGTCCAATTAAATAATAAAAAAATTATGTAGAGTTAAAAATCGCTTTGCTTAACACTTACCAACCCCCCCCTTCACAGTATATTGTTTAAATATGCTGGGATAGAATATTCCATTAAATATTTATTAGTAAATTCAATCATGGCAAATTATTTCCCCCTCGTTCAATATATAATAGCACAGCAGTCAAACTTCTTTTGTTTCATGATAATCATTGCATCAGCAATCTCTAATTACATAGAGAGATGCTGAAAAATTAGAGAAGTAAAGAAAGAGACACCTCCTTTGGTAACTAGTTCCCCTTCATTTCTTCTGAACAATTAAAATACCCATATACATTAAGAAGATGGAGCATTCTGATAAAAAGGTCTCCATCAGCAAGCGCTTGAAAATGCATTATATTTGTTTGTTTTAGTTTGTGGGTGGAAATAGATTTATTATTTTTTTATGAAAACTCTGTGAGCATGAAAAGGCAGTTTTTAATGTCGTTTGTTCTTCCTGAAAAGTGAGACTGACTGCATGGTTTACGAAGAAATTCAGATACTGCCACTTTTTTGTTCAATAGACTATTTTTCTCTTGTATTTTGCTTAACTCTAGAATGCCACAGACTCATTTGAAGGCCCAATTTGCTTAACAGCAGCACAGGGGCTTAGCTTGCACCTAGGTAATATCTGAAAGTCACAGAGAGACACAGAAGTTAGTATTTACAATTCTATTATGAAGCTGGATCAGCTTCTCATCTTGAGTCAGCAAAAAGCCAGACATACTTTGAGCACAAGAGTGCTTTCAGTCTTGATAACTACTGTTCAGAGGCAAACGTAGGTCTAAACTTAAAGAGAGCTATAAG
The DNA here is from genome assembly GCA_013389865.1 of Piaya cayana. Classification (NCBI taxonomy): domain Eukaryota; kingdom Metazoa; phylum Chordata; class Aves; order Cuculiformes; family Coccyzidae; genus Piaya; species Piaya cayana. The sequence goes on from WAAB01021349.1 coordinate 105,406, forward strand.
CTAGGTAGTATAAATATCATTAACATAATAACAACAACGATATAAACAGGTCTCAACAAGAACAAAAGCAATATAATCTCCAGGGACAACTAGAATTCAAGATGAATCTATATAATCCTCTACTTGGTAAAAAAAGTCTGATAAAAGCTCCCATAAAAAAACCCCAAACATTGATTGTGGTTAAGTAAAGAATAAAATGTGATGCGTATCCCTGGTGAGGTGATTTACTTACTTTTCTGCTACTTGCTTTTCCATTTCCTCTTTAATTTACTTTCTCCAGTTATGCCTAGTCAAAATCCATATTTTAAGTTCCTGAAGGCAAGGTGTGTCTTTTTGGCATCTATCACCCAGGGGTCTGAGTTGATATTAGTAGGTGCAATAGTAATTAAAATAAATAATCTGTTTTTCAGAGTTTAATCTCTGGAGTTGCTCAACATAACCTTGTTCTATTACAAAAGCTGAAGCACAGAGAATGGGAATTTTCTCGTTTCCTTATATAAAAGTATTCAAGGACAGGATTTATGAAATATTTAAGATACCTCCTTTGTTTTGGCCTTAGTCATTAGAGGCAGATGAAAAAGCAGAATATCACACAGTTGGTTTGAGGTTTTTTCTCTGATGCTAATTGTTTCTTTAAGTGCCCTGGCAGGGCAGAATTGGGAAAGTCACAAAATTAGTAAATGACTCTGTTGTGTTATGTTAATAAAGTAACTTGCAGATGGGGGCAGGAGTTTGCAAGCTAACAACAAAGAGATGTGGGATGGGTGGTTGTCAAAAAAAGGCTTGTTGCAAGGGCAGAAGTGACCAATCAATGTTTACCTGATGTTTTGGCCTGCTTGTCCCATATAAACAATGAGTGGACCCTGAATAAAGGACTTCATCTGAAATCATATTGATTTGTTCGTGAAGATCGTTGGCCCCCGCCGCGTTATTTCCCAGCAGTTAAAGTGAAATGAGACCTGTTAAAATTACCCCAGTTCATACAGTTCATCTGTCTTTGTTCATGTAATTTGTCCAGCTCCATTTTTATGATGCTATAACTTCATGCAAGTTTAAGACTCCGGACATACAATGAGAAAAAGAAATAAACCTGTAGGAACTCACAGTTTCAAATATACTAACGTAACTACAGCATAAACTGTCAATGTGTCTGAAAGTTACAAAAAAACTTTTTGTGTACAGAATGTGTTCACATCATTTAATGGGGTAACTAAGTCAATGTCAAGTGCTCAACTAAAGCTAAGCATATGTTTGCACAGGCAGTGAGACATCAAAAATATTCAAGGAAGAAAACATGATTGAATTTGTCTGAAAATAATATGGAATAGCTCATTGAAAGATAATTCCCTTCTTTCAGATGAGGGAACCTCAACTCTGGTTTTGGATTAAGATTTGGAGTGATGCAAATCTCTATCAATTTCCACTTTCAGTTCTTAAATAGAAAATTGTGAAGGCAAAGCATCACTCTGTGCTTAATCTAAATAGTAACAGCAGAGCAAGATATCTATAGTACCGTGAAAGCAGTACTATAGAAGTATTCAGTACTGCCTTTAAAGTGGTTTTGCCTGAAAGACACAGGTCGTGGCTCTAATTTAATATGTTTCATTAAACTCTCAACGACAAACATTCAAGAGTTTGAAATATTGATGATACTTTTTTTTTAGGAATCGGTTTCTGTGAAAGGAAATATGAGGGGAAAAAAGATAAATGCACCTTCTGTTACTTTTTCCCTAAGTCTATTGTGCCTTCATTAAGATATGTGCTCGCTGCAATATGTAAAAGTAGGAAATTCCAAAGAAAGTTATTTTAAAAGTTACTCATCTTTAAAAATATAATCATGACTATCATGTTCTTAAACACAATCTACCTTGGTGTTTACAGAGCTAAAACTCATGAAAGGATGAAACAAAGATGTTAATAAACAGCAGTACATACACACCAGCAAAACTTTTTAATAGCTATATTTACAGCACTCACTAACAGTGTGCACATTACCTCTCACTACAAGAGACAAATAATTAAAACTAATTACGTGAGAATGCATCTATGCCCTTTCAGGAGCTCTCTTCACTCCAAGAGCTCTAAGAAAATGAAGGAGATCTGTCTGGACTGACTTAATTCTCCAATTTTGAGTAGCAGTGTGCTTCTCCATTGATTTAAGGAAAAATAAGCACAGTGAGAAAACATTTTTAGTAGAATTCTTTGCTCTTGTATCAGAGGTAAAAAATTGTATATAATCCCCCAAAGCTAATCATAGTTACAGCACAAAGCTGTGGAGTTATTTAATGAATAAACAATGAGAATACAAGTAAAGAGAGGATGAAGAGAATGTTTTCAGGAGAAAGCAAGAATCACACTGTGCCCTAGCCTAAAATGCCACCCAGCTAACTGACCTGGAAGTGGCATCCTAGGCCTCTATGAGAGAGTTTTGCAAGTTTGAATCCAGGCAGCTTCTGTTAGTAAGTCTATTTATTCCAGCTGAACATCAGTACTGTGTTACTGGGAAACAGTTAGTTCATCACCCAGATGAAAGGATTTGATTAAGTTTCTATGCAGGACCATCCCCAAAGCTTGGACACAAGATATATGGATTCCATACCTGAAGAGGAAAGGAAAGTTTGTGACATATTATGTCACATCCCCCATGTTTAGAAAAGGAATAAATCATCACAGAGTTGGGGGAACACTGTCTTATCAATTTACTGTTTCCTGGCTCAAGAGAAGTGGAACAATAATGGTATACAGTAATGAATTCCATCTTTTTTATTATCCTTTTTACCAGTATGGATGTAGGTCCACAAGAAGAACATGTAGTTCAAGGTGTGGGATGATCACACGGAAGTTTGAGAGAAAACAGGAGGCTCAAAAACAAATCTAAGAAAAAAAGTATCTTCAAAACACAACAAAGTAAAATCAAGGATTCATTTTGTTACCCTATTTGCCATTAGAAAGTTTTCATCTCATTCAAGCTTTCTTCTTCTAATTTTACTAGTATTTTCTCTCATTTTACCACTTGAAATACTGGAGAATGTTTTACATCAACACCTATGTCTTTAAACTTTTAAGCTTAGAGTTAATTATTTTAATGAAAGAAATGAATAAACAATGGAAAACTTACACTGGCCCAAAATAAGTAAGTGAACAGTAACACACAGACTTACAATGCAGGACTCTCATAAAGCTGTTTTTTAATTAGTATAACTTGCCATTTCTATTTCTACAATGTCATATCACTAAATATGAGCTGCATTCTACCATGTACGGAAATCAGTTGTGTTAGGTATGTGAAAATCTAAATTCCACGTGGTGTGATGTTCCTTAGCATGATTTTGACTGTACACTGTCCCACCAGTCCCCCTCAATCCACCAGTCTTTCAGCATGTTTGAGGGGACCAGAACATGCCAGGAGACAGTCTTCACAGCAACACCACTGCCGTGATGGTCTCAGTCAGGGCAATAGGCTAGACACAAGAACATCCAGCCCACCTCAGTACCTGGGACTTTACTCAGACATGTTTAACTTGCTCATATACATTTCTACTATACCAGGTTATTGCTTCTAACACAGTGACATTTCAGGTTACTTCTACTGTGATCTCTATGCCTTCCCCTGTCAATCAATTGGCTTGGGAAACTGTGACTAAAAAAAATTTTTTTATCGGCTTTTGAATTGATCAAAGGATTCATGATGTATGAATGAGCTGAAGGAAATCTTTGGGACTATATGAATTCAATTAATTATATACCATCCTGGTCAGCCTTGTCTTGAATCATAGAATCAGAACAGAATCATAGAATGGTTTAGGTTGTAAGGGACCTTAAGGATCATCCAGTTCCTATTCCCCTGACCATGATCAGGGACACCCTCCACTAGATCAGGTTTCTCAAAGCCTCATCCAACCTGGCCTCCAACACTTCCAGGGACAAGGCATTCACAACTTCTCTGGGCAACCTGTTCCACTGCCTCACCACCCTCACAATAAAAATCTTTCCTCCTAGTATCTAATCTAAATAAGCCTTTTTTCAACTTAAAATTGTTACTGCTTGTTCTGTCACTACACTCCTTGATAAAAAGCCCATCCTTAGCTTTCTTGCAGGTCCCCTTTAAGTACTGGAAGGCTTCTACAAGGTCTTCCCAGAGCCTTCTCTTCTGTAAACAAGTCTCTCAGCTTGTCCTTGTATGGGAGGTGCTCTAAAATGTCTCAAGAAGGACTTCAACATCCCACCTAAAAAATTAGCAGTTATTGTTGCAAATCTTATTCATAATGAGCAATCAAGACACTGTTTGCAATCAATGTCTACTTGAATCTCTTGAATAATTTTCCAACTTCTAAGACTAACTAGAGATTTTACGTTTTTTTAATATGTTTTAAATATGGGTTTAAAACAAAGATAAAGAATGATAACAAAATCAAATTTTATCAGGAACTGTTGAAGCCTCCCACAAGTGATTTAGTGCCTTTATTCAGTTTAAGGCTGAATTGAAAGACATTAAAACTCTGGGAGGTTAACACTTCAGTTTTGTTCACATATACTTATTGAGCCTCAGGCAGCACTCTGTGGTTATAGACACTTTCAACCCTGCTCAGTTCTGTGTTTTGTTTAGTTAATTTAACAGATGTGCATAGCTTGCAATCATGATTTTGTATTTATTGCATTCTTTAATAGTCTGGAGAGAAGATGAATGATGGTCAGTCACTTATTCCTTAGGCAAGTTAGATAGAAATTTAATATATGAAAAAACAATATTTCTTTTACTAGCAAAATTGAAATTACAAATGTTCCTTCTCTTCTTTCCCCCTTCTGCCACCCTCAAAACTATGTAAAGTCTTGGAAGAGATTAGTTGTTTTAAATCATATTTCAGATTTTAAACCATTCCACATTTTTACAAGAAAGTAAAATCAAAACTTTTTTTTGAGCAGTTCTCCACGCAAGCAGGGGATGTTAAATCTTATTAATGTTAAAATACTGTTAAAGCACAGAGAAGGTTTTCCTGCAGAAATGAATCACTACTTATTTTTCCTTCAGACAAGACCAAGCCTTGTCAGTATTTGTTAGTTGCCCTCATTGGGATACTGTGTATTTTTAGTATCTTTCCAGTAAAAAACAGTATGTATCTCCAAGGGGTTTTTTTGTCAGGATATTCTAACTACTGGAACCTGACTATCCCAGTTGTGTTCTGTCCTCTGGATGCAAAATATCTACATTCTAGCTGTTTATTTTAAAACCAGCAGCACCAATACCCTCTACATGAAAAACTTTGACACTTGAAATATATTTTTGAAGCTTCAAAACATCAAAGTAAATGCAAAGAGAGTATAGAAAAAGCCATCTCAGAAAATTTCTGCTTTGACATACATCAGGGACATCAAATATTCAAAAAGCAAGAAAGCAAAACAAATCAACATCATAATATAAAATGATGGCTTATGTCATTTAACAGAAATGTAGATGCTATGTAGTATTTCTGTCCATAAAGCCATCAGTGGGTAAATACTGTGTTAAAGGAATGTGCTTCCTTAGAAATGCATTTCTGCTGGTCTAAATGCCAGTGTGTTTGTCAGTGTGTAACTAATTTCATATTTAATTTTTTTTACTAAAACACATGCTGTCAATTAGACTCACAAGCCAGGAGAGCATCTTAACTAAATCAATAACTGATAACTAAGACAATCAAAATTGTGTAAATAGAGGAACAAAATCCAATACAGCATCTCCATAGGTTGTCCTTCCTGCCCAGTCTATGTCTTCCAGCCCTTTATCACTTGTTGAACCATCTAGGAATTTGAGGTGAGGGGAGATGTCAAGGCTGGCCTGGCTGAACATAGCAGCACCCTTCTCTCCTGCAAGCTGGTGTGTTCCCACACATCCTGGTCCCAGTAGCTCTGCCCCACTGTGCTCCCCATGACTATGGGGTGTTTCCTGTTTTCCATCTTTTCATGGGTTCTTCTGATTTCCAGCCTTTATGTGATCATTGCTCATCAGTTTACAAATTCTTACTCTTGTGTTAATACCCAGGGTCTCTTCTCCTCCCTCTTTTGTGTAATTTTTATAGCTTAGGTGAAAGTCATTAGATGACCAGTATAACGACTATTGCTAGGAATTGCATGCTGAGATATGGCAATGTCAGGGTCCTGGGTGAGGTGCAGAAGCTCTACAATCTCCTAGGGGCACGGCTGCTTGTGCTTCAGGCCAACTCTGCTACAGTGCAAGCGTGGGTGAGACTGTCAAGTCAGACTATGTTTATCTATTTGCCTTAAACATTTTGTTGGAGGACTACGCACTTGTGGCACCAGCTTGTCTGTAGTGCCACAGTTCAGCAGGGGAAGGAATAAAGGACTCGGAGGGGAGGGGTCAGTTCACTTCCATGCTGCCACTGACTCACACAGTCAGATCAGAGCAGCCTGGACCATGTGGCCTGGACCACGTGTTCCTGAGATCATCTACTGCCTTCAATGTGGTGGTTTCNAGACTTATGTGAAAAAAAGTGTGTGAGAAAGGGCTGTGAGAAACCTCATCTGAAGTATCCCTGTCTGGGCTTCATTTCAGAGCCTTTTGGAGAGAGAAATTCTGGTTTTGTCACTGGACTACAAAATACTGTAGATGGATGTGGTTTTCAAGTTGCTAAACAGGGAAAGTGAAAGCCCAGTTCCTTTGTAAAATTTTTTTGTAACTCCATGAAAAAAAATTTGTCAGGAGCATTGCAAATTCAGTATAAATCTCAATAGATTATCTGATTTATCCTTCCATACCAAGGCAGGATCAAGTATTCTCAGACAATCACTAGTGGAAGCTTGACTAACTTCCTCCTAGAAATCTGCTGTGCCATTCTTCAATAATCTGTTTTAGTGCTTTAGTGTTTTAGTAATTAGAAATTTTTTGCCGTAACTTTACCTAAACCTGAAGTGCAGGTTATGCTCATTAATTCTTGCTTTATTGTTCAATGACATGGTAGGTACATAGTATATGAGTGTTTCCTTAATAAAGAACATTTTATGGAAGGACACAAAAATCATCCCCACCTTGTGTTAAAAGACTATTAAAAAATTCATTTAATCATTTTCTTAAAGTGTGTTTAACAGCTTCAGTATTCTCACTGGTATTTTGTGAACTATTGCTGATTTGTCTTTAATATTCTTAAAATAACATTTCTAAAACCANACCTCGTGGTGTGCGTGATGGGTTGGATCCTAGGGACTTGGATTGTTACCGGGGATTCATTTCTGCAACTTTGGGTGGTTGCACCCCCCCCGTATCTTTGTTGTGTGCCCCAGTATCTTGGTGTGTCTAGGTTTGCTGGAGCCAGAAATAAATACTGTTTTGTAATTCACCCTGGGAGTGACCTTATTGGCCTCTGGATCACCGCACAGACAAATGAATCCACTTTCCCCCCCATCAGGACCGGACACGAACGTGTGGCTCGTGGGTCTGGGTTGTGACAGAGACTTATGTGAAAAAAAGTGTGTGAGAAAGGGCTGTGAGAAACCTCATCTGAAGTATCCCTGTCTGGGCTTCATTTCAGAGCCTTTTGGAGAGAGAAATTCTGGTTTTGTCACTGGACTACAAAATACTGTAGATGGATGTGGTTTTCAAGTTGCTAAACAGGGAAAGTGAAAGCCCAGTTCCTTTGTAAAATTTTTTTGTAACTCCATGAAAAAAAATTTGTCAGGAGCATTGCAAATTCAGTATAAATCTCAATAGATTATCTGATTTATCCTTCCATACCAAGGCAGGATCAAGTATTCTCAGACAATCACTAGTGGAAGCTTGACTAACTTCCTCCTAGAAATCTGCTGTGCCATGCTTCAATAATCTGTTTTAGTGCTTTAGTGTTTTAGTAATTAGAAATTTTTTGCCGTAACTTTACCTAAACCTGAAGTGCAGGTTATGCTCATTAATTCTTGCTTTATTGTTCAATGACATGGTAGGTACATAGTATATGAGTGTTTCCTTAATAAAGAACATTTTATGGAAGGACACAAAAATCATCCCCACCTTGTGTTAAAAGACTATTAAAAAATTCATTTAATCATTTTCTTAAAGTGTGTTTAACAGCTTCAGTATTCTCACTGGTATTTTGTGAACTATTGCTGATTTGTCTTTAATATTCTTAAAATAACGTTTCTAAAACCAGAGACAATGCTCAACTTGAGGCCTCAGAAATGCCAGCTAGAATAGAATTATTACTTATGTTTTCTGTAACTAGTTTTTTTTCTTGCAAACAGAATAACCCATTGCAGAATTTGTAAAAAAAAAGGAAGATAATTAGATCATAAACAAAACTTTGCTTCTTGGATGATTTTCCTTTTTTAAAGACAAACCTTGTTCTCATGCCCTAAACACTTCTTTAACTGTATTGATCTTTCTGAAAAACAGTTGGACATCCCCCTTTATATATTTTACAGATAGTAGCTCAGTGGTTATTGAATAACTCAGTTTTTTAATTTCTTCTTCCTCTGTCAGTGAGTGTAGTCAAACTAAATTGAATACATTTATGCTACCTATTTTTTTAAACAAATTTTTCCTCTCATATTCCCTTTTTAAAAAGTTGCAGACCCCAACTTCTTTTTTTTTTTTTGTTAAGAAAAAGTAAAGGATAGAAAGTTATTACCATCTCCACCTTTTCTATGAAATGCCCAAGTTGGTTTTCTTCCCAGTAACATGATGAAGAACATGTCTTAAACTTATTCCTAATCTTTTTACACAGCTTTTTCTGCTTTCATTTTTATTATCTACAATAACTTTTCCATATTCTACATTAAATTTTTTGTCCTAGTTGTCCATTTGGGGGGTTGGGCTTTTCGTCTTTATATTAATTTTAAATGTGTCTTTTCTTCCACCTTGTGTAAAATATCTTTTTTCATTTGAGAACATTAGAAAATTTCAGGAAAATTAGAAAATTTCAGGAAAATAATTCTCTTCTGTGCCTCAAAAGGTCTCACAATATATAGATTGTTCTTGTGTCTTTAATTTCACATATTAAAAATGCAAATTCACCTTTTGTTTCCTAAGACTGTCTTCCTGAAAGAACCTTTCCACTGATCCCTCTGTGTGCTGAATTCTATTGTTCCTTTTTCTTGTTTTCATTCTTTCCTAATATTAGAATCATATATGATATAACTTCATAGTCACTTTTCCACTCTCAGATATTCTCTAAGGTTTTTGGTGGTGATTATATTTAATACTGGAAAGTAAACCTGCTACACGTAGAGAACTGTCATCAGTTTGAGGCCATGCCCTTGTAAATTTGGTAGAGTGTAAGTTTCTAAGAAAGGGTCAGCTAAATTGTCCCAGCAATAGTGCTTGAAATGCATCTCTTTTTCTCCAGCTAATAAATGGATTGCTAAGTTTAATTCAAAACTATCAGTGATGCTTCTTTTGCACTGTATAATCCAAGGATTTTAAGTAGATATTCTATGGAACCTTCTTTCAGAAAATTACAGTGTTTGTTAGTGCATCTCTGAACAGTTTGGAGAGATGGAAAGACATGTCTAGAAAAATACGAGGAAAATGTTTCACAGTCCAAATTTAATATCTCAGTATTCTAACTGGGGAAGAGCTTCAGTGCAAGATCTGACATTAATCAAGCCAGCATATCTACCTCTGCATCACTTAAATAATCATTACCATGGTATATTGCATCAGCTTCCCAGAAGGTATGAAACAGATGCAAATGTACAAAATACATGCCCATTTATTTGCCATCCTTAAAGTATGTGCTTGAACTATATCCAGTAAGGTGTACCACACTACTGATTCTCGCTGACATCAAATGTGAACCTAAATACTTTAAGGAGGTCGGTTGCATGAGCCCTGTTCTCCACTACTTTTGACCTTATCATTGCTAGTAGTCATGTAATGGACAGTCGGTCATCACAAGCTGAAATAATTACCGCATCTCTCTGAGTTAAATTGTAATGACTATGAGTGGCAGTATGAATGTCTGACAGTGAAGGATCAATTGCAAAACAGATGTATTCAGTGGACATTGTTTATGTTTCCCAGTTCGCTGTTTCATGGTTAGTCTGAAAAAACTCTCTTTAGATATCACTATAAAGCTGAGCGTTGCAAATAGCAAATTCTGAATACAGTCAACAAGTGCACTTTACTTGGGTTTTTGCCCTGATTCCACACACTAAGTGTCTTGTGTTTCTGACCCAAGGGAAACTGAGCTTAAGCTTTTGTTCCAGTTGAGCAATTCCTGACAAGTGGATCTCATTAAGTCTGAAGTCAGTGCTCTTATCAAGGCTATTTATAAGTCTTTAATAATTAATAAATAAAGTATGTTCATGAGACCTATCATATTTCTACATTTGCCCTGCCACATTCTCTATTTCCATTCCTTTTTCTCTCTCTACAGCGGAGACAACATGTGAGTAACGATAGCTGTATCTATTCTAAAACCAAGATTACATTTTTCATAGGAAGCAGTTTCTCACCTTTGAAAATCCTGAAGACAGTTTCTTTGAACTGCATTTGCTTATTCCTATCTATGCAAATCTATTGTTAGATTTATGCTTTAAAACAAAGATAATTCATCCTTCCTTTCACTAGAAACATTAAATCCACATGCTCCAGAGGTCATATGCGCCACACAAGACAGACTTTTCTGGTTTAAAACAAGTGGTAGAAATTTAGCTTGATGTCTCATAATATATATTCAAGATAACACTTTATCAAAGCATGACAGCAACTGTGAAATCTCAGACTTTCTCCTCTATGACACCTTGATAAGGCAATTACTGCATAATTACCTTAACAAGTGGCATTACAGGAAATTATTGTCATTCTCCTGTTAAAATAACACATAATCGTCAGCAAGTGTATTCTAGAATCCCCAATCAGCATCTGATTAACTGGAGCTAACTCAGAAAAGAGGGTGTAATAAGTGGGCAATAATTGACAAGTTACTAGGAAAAGCTAAAATATATATATGTACACACATACATATAGCTATATTATATAGACTCTATTGAGGGTTAAGCTGGGTGTTTACCCAATTAATTAAAAAACAGGTCTCTTCAAAACTTGTATTAATATTACTCATGCAGAAAGAAGACTCTAAAGAAAGCTGTTTAAAAATACTTAGCTAGCTCACTCTAAAAATAAATGTCTTATTTGTATTTAAGTGGCCTCAAATTTCTGCATGTTTCCTCTAGTTTTCTGCTTCATTGTGTAGATTCCTTAAGGATAGACAGCATCTTGCAATTTATATTATTAAGTTCTATGACATCATTTTCAGTTTCATGTCATCTTCACAAAAACAGATTACAGAACCTACTTTTCCATGACTACTTGGGTTCAACTCCACTATACTAGTGGCTTAGACTCTGAAGTATCATTAAAAACATGGGGGTTTATCCATCCTGGCCGAAGCTCTACTTAAAAACATGCAAAACAGCACCAGCTATTACAGATTGTGTTCTTATTCTACTGATTGTAAACTCCTGTTACTCTTCAGTCTACAGAAAATATTTTCCTCTAAGTGACATTTTCATGATTTAGTAAAAAAGTAATCTCTCATCCAAACCCCAAAAGCATATCAATCTCATGCAATGATGATCAATGTAAAATTATAAATGTTTGTTCTCTATAAGTAAACTAAAAGGCTCAGATTTTGCATATGTGTGTATGTAATTCAAAATAATTTTTATACTTTAACCATAAAGAAGAAAATAGAGGGACATAGCACAGATCACAGCAGCACAAGTTTATTTCAATAGCTACATGGCTGTCATGTTTAATCATGCATTTTTCATACACACACACAAGAAAACCAGAGTAGGTTTTGTAGGCACCCAAAGGCCGTGCTAAGAATCTCCTTCATCCAGTGCTGCACATCCACTGCTGAGCTTAGTGCAGTCATAAAGTTGTCATGACCCAACTACAGTACTCATTGTTAAATCAAGCCTACAAGGTTGGAATTTGCAAAGAAATCTGGCAAAGGAAGAAATAGTGTACTTTTTTTCACCCATTATCCTTGTAGTAGAACATTTGTCGAGGATAAGTAAAAGTAATCATAGTTAAAGCACCAAAAAACAGAACTGGGGAAACTCTTAGACTCTCCTCTTCAGACTTGTTCATTTTTAATTTAAATATTTGAATACTCATTAGGATAAAGCCTTGTCAATATACCAGCACCACCTGATAATTATTAAGTGTTGCAGGCTCCACTTTGTCAAACAGAATGTTTTTCTGTGTGATAGATAGGTTTCTCTTTTGATGTGCTTTCTTTTTATAAATCTTATACTGCATCCCTTACTGTTCTACACAAGTCTGAAAACTGGGAGAGGAAAATGTTTTTCATACTGGTGTCCCAACAAAAACAAGCACTGCAATGTTTTAGAGTTTAGCATTTGTCTCATATTTCCCTGTCAGATAAATGACATTTAATTTAAGTCACTCATCAGGACTTGTGAGGTCAATGAAAGCAGATAGACATTTCTCAGAGACACCTACCTTGGGATAAGATGAACTCCTAAATGACTAAGCTTAGGTAAGTGCAGATGCATCTTAAAATAAATCACTTTTTTGCTCTATGACAGGGTTACACTATGGGCAAAAAGGTCCTCTCTCAAGAGAGAAAGTGAAATCTGGAACATGGGTCATTGTCTCATTTCAGGAAACACAGAATTTGTTCTTGGTGCTGACGAGCTCCAGTATATAACTGAAAAAATAGTTATATTTCCCATGATACTGCGTGAATATTTCTGTCAGTTTTAACCCAAAGCATTTTCAAGTACATGGAGCAAAACCATACTTAATTGAATGTTGGGGAGGAGTTTTTCTTTTTTTCTTTTTTTCTCTTTTTTCTTTTTTTCCCCTTTTTTAATAGCTGAAATATGCTGTCACAGATATTAATCAATTAAAGAAAAATAACCTGATTTTAATTTTGAAACTACATGTTTAAAAATTAAATAGAAGTTAACATTATTTTAGTGCTCCTCATCAGTAGAACCTAAACAATCTTTCTCCTTTCAATCGTGATTTAACTGTGAATTTGGGAAAAAGATAGGACTAATATTTTTAAGTTGTATAAAGACAGCACTCTCCAAACCAGTGAGTCAAGGTTTTCATATAAATGTGAATATAAGGGCTAGCAATGCTGCTGAATTTGGTCTTGCAAAAGATTTTTTTTAATGAGGATTGCTTGTTATTTTACACTTGTCAAAATAAACATCAAAGTGTAAAAGGACAAACTGTCATGTTTAGAATAAAGAGTATAACTATCCATGCATATGCAGTAAATTTTGTGAACAAAAGTGCAGCTGGTGAGAGAAACGATGCAAAATTGATAGCATCTTTGGAAGCTCCAAGTGAAAAATCTATTAAATATGATCCAAGGTCATAGCATTCTACATACAGAGGCAGTAATACCAATACAAAAAATAACTTTGGCTGCTGTGAAGAGCCCTGTACTTAGAATGAATGTGTTTCTAAATAAAACCTGCTACAACAAATTGATTGTTAAAAGTCTTTTCAACCTGCATTTTGAATAACTTTCTATTTCTTAGTCAAATATAAAAAAATAATTTTCACAGAGAGTCGTTAGCCAACCCACCTATTTTCTCCTCAAAATGATAATTAAATAATCCTATAATAAAGACCATATATTCATCTACTGTAGAAAATATTAAGTTAATGGGAGAATATTGCAAAAGCCAACTTCCTTTTATGCCTACCTAGCAACTTTGAAAGGGTCCATATGGGTAAGACCCTTCATATTAGAAAAATCTGGGTTAAAGGAAGTCCATATTGTACACCTTCCCCATCTGGAATTAGGATTTTTTTTTTTTTTAACATTCACAAGTTTGACAAAGAAATTGTAAGTGAAATGTATACAGACAAGTATGAGGAGGAAAAGCGAGGCTGCAGTAGAGAAGAGCTCTCTGTGTATGTGGAATGGGAAGGGAAATGCCTCCACATATTAAGTAAATCTGGAGGCTAATCAAAAATTAAATTTTATCACTTTCCCCTAAAAGTTGTTTCACTGAAGGATCAAGTAAATGAATAATGTGGAGGTATTCTGTTGGGAAAAAAGTAAAAAAAAATTGTTTAACTTCATAAGAAATAGATTTGAAAATGAGGAAATAAAGGAAAATGTTTTTCAAACTTCATTCACCGACTCCTTTTAAAATGAAATTTGCCATGAATGAGTCATGGACATTTGAGTCAATTAAGTCTATTTGCTGTGGTGAGCCATCCACCCTATACACCTACTAAAAAGCTATTTTCATTCTATGGGTAGCATCAGCAATGTAATTATGGCTAACTCCAACCGTATGTTCGATGTATTTATCCATAAGTTTCCATGATCCCTGTTTAAGTTGTAAATATCTCTGGTATTGCTTGTATTATTTTCAAATAACAGTATAAAGAAAATACTTATAAGAACGAAGAACCAGAAATCACGCAGAAGGAAGTTCTTAATGTACTCTTTGTGATTAAACTCCTCCAACGGAAAAATCCTATTGAGATAAATAGGTTTGAAGCCAATTTAAATAGGATTAATTAAACTTTCAAGAACTTTTGTAATCAGATACTTTAAGCTGCTTGGTGTTATAAATTTATCACTAAATGAGATTATTTTAGTTTTAGTATTTAGGAATACTTTTTCTGCAGTGAAACTTACATAAGTATATTGAATAAAAGTTCTGCTTTTAGATCAAGACAATCAAAATAGTGAGTGCATTTAAGAGTCTATCTGGTATGAATCAGTATGGATCTGAAAATGAGCTAGTTTTTTTTTTTTTTACACGGCTAAATTCTTAGTTCATAGAATATACCATAATACAAAACAAAATAAAGAATAAAGACTAATAAAAGCTGGTATGTCTTTAGCAGAGTTAGTCTTGACATAAGAATTAAATGCTTATACTGAAAAATCCAGAAGTCCTTCCTCATACAAAATCATGTTTTAATCTCAAGGAGAATCACTGGTTAACTGAATATCATATTTTTTTTAAATTTTACTGTGTAGTATAAAACATGCAATAATACATATGCTAATTTTAAAAAGTTGTTTAAAAAATCTGTGTAAAAAGAATTTATTTTTCTCCTTGTGTTCCGGAGGGAAAACAATGATTCCTTATGAAATGTTTTAATAACTAGCAAAATTTCTTTAACGTATGATTTAAAAGCATTGGATCTGTGCTTTTAATTTTGTCTCTGTAACATATGCAATAAAATGACTTTTGAAAAGACTTATGAATCATAAAAGAGCTACATTAGCTTATTGTGATCTGTGATGAGCCAATATTTTCTATATAATAATATACACCTCTGATAACAGCATAGAAACCAATAAAAATATCATTGTGTGGGTGGGCTGACTGCAATAGGTCATGATGAAGATTATATTAGAAAATGTCTCCACATAGGTATTCAATTCATTTGATTTCATTTGCATTCCTGTTATATTTTAAAGAAAATGTATTATATAGTACTGAAAAGCAGGACTAGCACAATGCCTTGTTAAGAAATTACTATTTCACAGTTTGTTATGCATTAACAATACCCCATTACAGTTTTGACTTACAGTTTTGTTTGAAATTCTTACAAATTTTCACTTGTGTAGCAGAGGTGTTTTTGCAAAATATGTCTAGAAAAAGCACATTTGCTCTGTAATCAGTTTTCAAATACATTATGTAGATGCCTATCAGCTACTATGTTAAAAAATTGGTTAATTTTAAATTAAAATCTCAGTCATTTCTATAACTCATATTTCACAAGGTTGTTCCTAATGTTTATAAGTCCACCTGCACTCCTATACACCTTTTCTTGGGTTTTTTTACAGTCTATCCTGTTTTTATCTTAGCTTTCATGTCCACTTGCAAATATTACATCCAGTACCAACAAGAAGAAAGTGATGCGGCCTATATCATGGCCTATATTGTTTGCACAGAAATTAAGAAGAATTTTTTGTGTGTTTTTATTCAGCATAAAGTTTATTTTCACTGGTGTAAAGGGGTGTTTTATCATCCATTTATCTGACTATATAAAAGATCTTATAAGCTGCATTAGTAACATTATACTGTTTGCTATTTCAAAAAAGGGCATTTGAAAAAGGGTCTTTTTACTTTCATACAGTTTTGTAATGGTAGAAAGAAAATACTTTGCGTTTTTCAGCATATTTGATGCTACTGAAGGACAAATTGTCAAAAAAAGCATCCTCAATTTGTCCTAGCACTCTCCAAAATGCTCTTTCAAGTAAGATGCAAAATACCTGGCTGCAAAACAATAGATGAGATTAAATCACTGTGTAAGCCAAAAATGCTCCAAAATATCTTAGCCACTAAAAAATTCACTGTCTAAATCATCATAATTAAATAATTTAATAATTTAAAATTGAAGCCTCCCTCCTGTTCTCCATTCCCATCTCTGTCTTCCCAAAACAAATTAAAAAACCAACTCAGGAAAAATTCTAGCTGGAAGTGAGCAGGATGTTTTATAGCATTAAGTACTGTTTATGCCAAGATAAACTGGAAAGGCAGAGGAGATAATAAAAGAAGACATCTCTGCAGAGCTAAAACATGATGAACAAGATAAAGGTAAGCTCACTGCACGAGATGTTGAATTCTTAATCAGAGTGGTTTTGTATCCTGTGGTCAGTCTTTGGATAGATGTATGTTACCCATAACATTCAGTAACAGAAGTAGTTTTTCTTTTCTCACAAATCTTTGAAGAGCCTTAAACATTTTAAATATCATATCAAGGTGTGTTATATACCAAGTGAATTGCTCTCAGCTAGATAGTTCTTTCTTGATCTTTAGAGACATATTTTACATTTTCAAAATAAATACATCTATGAAGCCACAGGTTCATCCTGCTAGCACCTTCCATCCACCACCCAGGAAACAATCATATGCATGCCAACACTCTGATGTATAGTTCTGTTTGAAAGAATCTTCACAAAACTACTGCTAAAAATAGAGAGTTAGGTGATGATTTTTCACTGAAAAAGAGAAAAATATTCTCTATATCAACAGATTTAATGTTTTGTTGGGTTTTTTTTTCTTCTTACTTCAACTCTAGATGAGTTAAGTTATTGGTTTTAAAAACTATTTTTGTGCAGCTGACAGTAGAAGTTCAAGGTTCCTGGGATTTTTCATTCAATCTGCATTGGAACTCTGTTTTTAAATTCATTTCACTTTCCGCTTAATATGAACATTAACTGAATTCCTCCTTTCAGGTCTTTGCAGCATTAGACGAATCCTCATAGC
>WAAB01021349.1:122680-172100 GCA_013389865.1 Piaya cayana
AAATTACATTTTGGGAAAGCTTTTTTTTCTGTTGCCAACCAAACCAACAAAGAAAATTTCATGTCTCAACTCAATAGCTTTTAAAATGGGTTGTTAATTCAGATTCCTACACTACATTTCGTAATGCTACCTTTAGACCTTCAACGACTTAACTATACATGTATTCTATAACTTACTGAAATCTTTGATAGAGGAGATCCTGATCAGTAAAAGCCTGTCACAGAATTATAGTGAAGACCCTAGGTGGATGATATTTACTGCAAGTAGGACTCAGGATCTTCAGCTAAGACTGGGATACCTAATACCTATCACCATGACAGGTAGTAAGAGACTGACATTTGAATTATTTTGGGATGTGTTGATTTCTCTCCATACAGCGAAACCTAGAGAAACCAATTTCACTGCCTCTTTTCAAATTGAAAGACTCTAGCCCTAATAACTACACAGTTTATTCTATTTATTTTCAACTCAGAAAAAAAAAGTATGAGCATTCTCTAAAAGTCAGCATTCTTAGTCAAAGCACCCTGTTAACTGAAATTATAAACAGGTGATGATAATTAACAATTGTCATCTGTAAAGTATTGTCTGGGGTATTCACATTACAGATGCCAATTCCCCTTGATTGCAAGCTGCTAGGAAATTATAAGGATTTTTTTAAAAATTGTTTTTAGTAACAAAATCTTCCCCTTTGATAGGATAGTGAAGGATCCTTAAATCTTAACTAAGATTTTTACAATTACCATCAAACAGACTTTCTAGAATCTATTTATCAGTTACAACCCCTTTCCCTTTTTAGTAGAAACTAAACACTTCAGAAAATGTGTCTATTTTTATAAGAAATAAATAATTATTAATTCATAAAATGGAAGATGCAGCTGAGTTACTTTTTTTTTTGTTTAGTTTTGTTTGAGTTCATAAACAATTCCTGTTGATATCCTCACTATGAATAGCATCTAGCCTTGTATTCATTATGTTTTGAGTATATGACTGCACAAATAAAACAAGGAATAGTGATACATAAAAGAAGAAATGCTTCAAATCTATTGTCTAACTGACCTCTACTGAACACCAGATACATGTAGAAAATATTCACATTTTATATGAAACAAGACTGAAGGACAAACCAGTGCAAAATTTATGGATGTTGCCAAGACAGTGATAGGCAAGACCTACAGAAGGAGACAGAATCATAGAATCATAGAATAGTTTGGGTTGAAGAGACCTTAGAGATCATCTAGTTCCAACCACCCTGCCATGAGCAGGGACATCCCACTAGATCAGGCTGCCCAAGACCAAAAATAAATAACTGATATCCTGAAAAAAAGTCTTATCTTTTTCTTGGTTTTGGAACTGCAGGTGCAACTAGTGGAATAAGCTCTGTCATGGTGCAAGTGCCATCTTTGACCAAAAAGAACATATGCAGAACATTTACATTATAGTGCACTTTTCCAAGTTTCTATTCATATACTTTTGTTAAAATCACTCTAGAATGACAACAGGGTAATTGTACTTCAAATTTAAATTTATTTCACCAGATGACTAATCTCTGCAAAAACACAGAGACTTGGAATATTTGCAGACACTTTGTACATAATCTGTGTGAAAACCGGGACAACTTTTCTTACATGAAGCAGATTTTCTTTTCATCGCTGAATCACAGAATCAAAGAATGATAGGGGTTGTAAGCGACCTCTGGAGATCAGCTAGGCCAACCCTCCTCTAAAGCAGGTTCACCTAGNTGTTTTGTTGGGTTTTTTTTTTCTTCTTACTTCAACTCTAGATGAGTTAAGTTATTGGTTTTAAAAACTATTTTTGTGCAGCTGACAGTAGAAGTTCAAGGTTCCTGGGATTTTTCATTCAATCTGCATTGGAACTCTGTTTTTAAATTCATTTCACTTTCCGCTTAATATGAACATTAACTGAATTCCTCCTTTCAGGTCTTTGCAGCATTAGACGAATCCTCATAGCATAGTCATAAAGCCTCTCCTTTGATTTATGCTGAATCTCTAACTATATCGTAGTTAAAAATAGCTGCAAACATTTATTTTATTCATTTTATGCTACATCGATGTATCTCTCAAAGAAAATCATTTGTGCTTGACTATATAAAGAAAAAGATAGCTTTCCTGTTGAACATTTTATCAAAAAATATTATCCTTTTAAGCTAATAGAAGTCTAGTCTATGATTGAAGGTTCATAACCTTTCTTTTTAACTCATGACTAAGTTGCATTTTATGTGCTTGATCCAGTGCTATTGCATGACAATGGGAAAGCTGTTTAATATTATTGTCGCAAGACTAGAGTTCAGACCTCTAGAAGAAACTTTATTGTATGTGGAGTGGATGAAAGAGGAAAAGAAAAGGCAGTTTTGTGGGCAAAATTACATTTTGGGAAAGCTTTTTTTTCTGTTGCCAACCAAACCAACAAAGAAAATTTCATGTCTCAACTCAATAGCTTTTAAAATGGGTTGTTAATTCAGATTCCTACACTACATTTCGTAATGCTACCTTTAGACCTTCAACGACTTAACTATACATGTATTCTATAACTTACTGAAATCTTTGATAGAGGAGATCCTGATCAGTAAAAGCCTGTCACAGAATTATAGTGAAGACCCTAGGTGGATGGTATTTACTGCAAGTAGGACTCAGGATCTTCAGCTAAGACTGGGATACCTAATACCTATCACCATGACAGGTAGTAAGAGACTGACATTTGAATTATTTTGGGATGTGTTGATTTCTCTCCATACAGCGAAACCTAGAGAAACCAATTTCACTGCCTCTTTTCAAATTGAAAGACTCTAGCCCTAATAACTACACAGTTTATTCTATTTATTTTCAACTCAGAAAAAAAAAGTATGAGCATTCTCTAAAAGTCAGCATTCTTAGTCAAAGCACCCTGTTAACTGAAATTATAAACAGGTGATGATAATTAACAATTGTCATCTGTAAAGTATTGTCTGGGGTATTCACATTACAGATGCCAATTCCCCTTGATTGCAAGCTGCTAGGAAATTATAAGGATTTTTTTAAAAATTGTTTTTAGTAACAAAATCTTCCCCTTTGATAGGATAGTGAAGGATCCTTAAATCTTAACTAAGATTTTTACAATTACCATCAAACAGACTTTCTAGAATCTATTTATCAGTTACAACCCCTTTCCCTTTTTAGTAGAAACTAAACACTTCAGAAAATGTGTCTATTTTTATAAGAAATAAATAATTATTAANTTATATGAAACAAGACTGAAGGACAAACCAGTGCAAAATTTATGGATGTTGCCAAGACAGTGATAGGCAAGACCTACAGAAGGAGACAGAATCATAGAATCATAGAATAGTTTGGGTTGAAGAGACCTTAGAGATCATCTAGTTCCAACCACCCTGCCATGAGCAGGGACATCCCACTAGATCAGGCTGCCCAAGACCAAAAATAAATAACTGATATCCTGAAAAAAAGTCTTATCTTTTTCTTGGTTTTGGAACTGCAGGTGCAACTAGTGGAATAAGCTCTGTCATGGTGCAAGTGCCATCTTTGACCAAAAAGAACATATGCAGAACATTTACATTATAGTGCACTTTTCCAAGTTTCTATTCATATACTTTTGTTAAAATCACTCTAGAATGACAACAGGGTAATTGTACTTCAAATTTAAATTTATTTCACCAGATGACTAATCTCTGCAAAAACACAGAGACTTGGAATATTTGCAGACACTTTGTACATAATCTGTGTGAAAACCGGGACAACTTTTCTTACATGAAGCAGATTTTCTTTTCATCGCTGAATCACAGAATCAAAGAATGATAGGGGTTGTAAGCGACCTCTGGAGATCAGCTAGGCCAACCCTCCTCTAAAGCAGGTTCACCTAGAGCAGGTTGCACAGGAACATGTCCAGGCAGGTTTTTAATATCTCCACAGAAGGAGATTCCTCAGCCTCTTCAGAACAGTGCTTTGTCACCCTCATAGTAAAGAAGTTCTTCCTCAAGTTCAGATGTAATGTCCTGTATTCCAGCTTGTGTCTGTTGTCACTGGGCACCATTGAATAGAGTCTGGCCCCATCCTCTTGACACCTGCCCTTTAGGTATCTATAAACACTGATAAGTTCTCCTCTCAGTTGTCTCTTTTCCAGGCTAAAAATACCCAGGTCCTTCTGCCTTTCCTTGTTATTTCTTACAGTATCTTCAGCTTCTGTTAAGATACACCATAAAGAAATTATAAAAGAAATTGCAGGAAAAGTCAATGGCCTGTAGTCAAACCACGACCCATTAATTCACAATTTAGGGAGAATTAAAATCTTGGCATTGCAAGAACTAATGTGTTTTGTATAGTTACATCTTTTTCTCAAAATTACATTAAGTTATAAATTAAGGTAATTTTTGTTTTCTGATTCATTTTGAACAGACACCAGAGAGGAAAAGTAATGAAAGAGACTGTTTATAATGAGAATTAGGAGAGTTATTAACCAAAAATGCAGAGAGCATACTAAGATGATGTGGCTCTAGACAACAGGAGAAGTGAACATTCAGCACTTAAAGGCAAACGTTGTTGGCAAATCAAGCAGTATACAGTTGAATTAAATATACTGTCCACCAGTGATGAAACATATTTTATTCAACGGGGGTGTCTGCGGTGTGACTTGAACATATTAACCATGCACAGTAGACTTGTTTCATAGTTGCTATTGTTAATTTGGTAACATTCAATCTGTGAATTAGGACCCCTCACTTTAGGTGCTGGCATATAGGGATCTCCATGTATGCTGGATATGCAATTCAGTAAATAGTACCTAGAATGCTATTCAGTAGACAAAATGCAATTTTCTGCCTCAGAGTCAGAAAGGTTCATTAGACATCATGGACTCTATTGATTGCATTGACTAGGTGTCCAGTGACTGCAATAAGAGCCTGGACCTTCTGCTAACTTATAAACAGACCTAAATTCATGTGCATCTAGTGTAAAGAATCCCATATATGAAATCTAGAATGCAATTCATTTTATTCTGAGCAAGATACCAAAACAACTCTAGCAAAACTATGATCTGAAGTACCTGAATTTCTGTCTTGACTATAAAATGAGTCTAGATGATAGTTAGTGTAGGTTTACCAGATCAGTGAGAGAAACTCTCCCCTGACTGATTAAACTGAACTTTAAATTGATATTTTTAAAAATTACTATATTTTCAGCTTTTCATACACATCTTATTTTTGAGTGGGTGCTGTTCAAGCTCTGATTCATATCCTCCACAAAAGGCTGAAATTGTCCAGATAAAGTCTACTTTTGATCTCCAGGGTAACAGCAGCTTCCCAAAATGGCTATGTGGCATTCTTAACAAGTATATTAAACCATCAGTCATGTTTCATATTACGCACAGTATGCCTCTAAGCAGTACACACAAAAAATGCAATCTGAAATAATTTTAGTCTCCTAGTGAGGCAGATCTGTGATTTTATAATAAAAAATTCACTTCTGAAACTTGTACTTGCTTGTGTTTAGCCTGAAGCATTTGTTGAAAAAGAAAGATACGTATGTATGTAATGCTTTTATTATTGAGAAATTTTTCACTGTATATAAAATTGTGAAACAATGTTTTTTCCTTCACAATTTTGTCCTGTATTTTTGGCCCAATATTCATAGTGATTTGCATAATATTTCAACTAATATACTGTGATTCTCACTCTTTGCTTTTGTACATTAGAATAGTCTGAGTATCTGTATGATACCTCTAAAATAAACTTTAGGGTCTGGCATGTCCTGAAAAAAATTGTTTCTTCTGCAGGAATCCTCCAATTAGATCCTTAGATTAGGTTAAGATCAAGAATCAAGGTATTCCTCCTGCTGGGCAACTCCAGCAATATGCTTCCTGTTCCTGTAGTGTGAACACAATTGATGTTTACAGATCATGGTGATGGTACCAAAGAAAATACAGTCTAGATGGAGGACAGTGTATTGAAAGATGGAGCAGTATAACCATTGCTCTATATGAAGCTAGTGGTTTTAGAGAGCAGCAGTTATGTTTAAGGAGACCACCATTTAGCTCAGTCTTTTCCTGAAAGGAAATTTATTGTGTTCTCCTGTGGAAACTGTCTAATGGTGCGGGTGGGTGAATACTCACACATATTCNGCCATAGCTATATATATGCTATATGCGAGTGGGTGAATACTCACACATATTCACACAGATGCTTATATTCATTACATCTAACGGTGGAATTGTAGACAAGCTTTCATATTGTCATAACGAATTATGATGCAGAAGTCATTGGTTAGCTGTAGTTTAATGTCAATATTATTAAGGCCATGACATTTCTAATTGCTTGTGTTTTGTAAAACATGAATGTAAAAGTTTTATACTGCTAAGTGCAGTTACTGTTGCTCTGTTAGTTCATTTATACACATGGTATGTTTAGAAGGAGAAGCCATTTTGCACATGATTTTTATATTTTTAATTGTGCTACAGGAGAATTTCAAGGACAATATGGAAACCCAAATGCAAATGTATTTATAAATTATTTATATATTTAAAGTATTTATAAAGTAAAACATATCCAATCATACCTAGGAAAAGACAATGATTCCATTCAGTCCCTTGTTGATCCCAAGGCTGGCTATGGTAATTACACTTCAATACTAGTTTATATAGTTATATACAAAGTTTATACTCTTTCCAGACTGGGATGTCACAATCAGTGCTTATAAAAGGATGCATAATAGATGATTACAGAGTAGGAGAACTCTCATCAGAAGCAGATGAATGTCTCATTGTCACTACATGTAGATGGCCCATTGTCACAATGTATGAATAAGAACAGAAGATACATAAATAATGAGTTTGCTGTCACATTCCTACTCAAGAAAGCTAAACAGGCAAGAAAGTTTAATGAGATTACTTAAAGAGTTTAAGCCAACTGATGTGTGTATAAGGAGAAATTTCATGTTTTTCTTAAATAACTTTTTGCAAAAAAAAAGATAGCTGCAATTCATGGATTATATTCTTCCCCCGTTCAAATCTACTAATATCAGTGGAATTATGCTGCATTTAACTCTTTACATTGAATCTGAGCTAAGTAGTGAACAAATTTTAACATGCCATACTGCAATGTTATTAAATTAAAAACCTATACAAAATAGCTGTAATATTTATGTACATACAGGAAAAACATAATGTTTATTTAATCTCTGGTCTCCCAGGAAAAAGAAAGTTAGTTTGAGAAAGTCAATTCATGTTAAATTATTGTGTTATTTTAAAGTAGTCAAAGATTGCAATACTTTTTTATAGTTTAGTTCAGTAATTTTCAAAGTCTGCAGGTTAGAAGGAAGTAAATTTCTATAATCGCAAGTATAGCATTATTAGAATTTTTTACTTTTGCTGATTTCAGCATACTTGAAGTCACAAAACACAGCCCTAAGCAAACTATGTACAATCTAGTGTAAAAAGGACAAATGATTATATTTTTCCAACTAATAATTTTCTGTTCCCGTAGCTGGAACTCAAATGACTAATGTTAACACATTCTCTGGTTATAGATTTAGCATAAAGATGGAATTAACAATTTATTTTAAACTCAGGACTGATCTAGAGAATTTCTCAGTTTTAAATGTGAAGCAATTAATTCACTGAACACTGAAGTCACTGTTTTACTATTAAAGATACAATATTTACGAGAATTTTCCTTTTTTTTCTTCTATAGTTGTATTAATAAGCTTGGAAAGCCTAGCAGATATTCCTGATTTGATTTGTTTTTAGAATAAGTATGCTACTATGGTTTCTGAAAGAAAGTGGGAAACTGTCAAACTGAAAATCCCAAGCTGGATGCATTCTCCTCTGTGAATATGTTGAGGGACCAAGGCTGAGTCATAGAAGTTTCTTTAATCCCTGAAACACGTGGGGGACAGTCACACTGAGCTTTCTGCATCTGTACAGATGGGAAGACCCAGAGTTCAACTGGAGATCTACCTGTGAGCTCATTTGGAGTGGAGCCAGCTGCCCCACCATGGTAGAAACCCTCAGAAAACCTGACAGGGCTCCCAATGCTCATCCCAGCATTTGGTTATTAAAATCCCAACTGCTGCCACCTATCTGAACCAGCTTTTTGTAAGCTTTGATAAACTTCAGTGGGATCATTATTGCCTTCCTTAAGGGTCTAGAAATAGAGTAAATCTAAGGAGTATGGCTGCTGATCTGGTTCAAACTTTTATTCTGTGCCTTTCAGTTGTCTGCTGTAGGGACTGCATGTGCTCATGTGAATGCTTAAACAGAACAAGCTGATCTAGTATGATGGTTTCATGATGGTTCAATGACTTCTCCAAGCTCTGTGCTTTGAATGATCTCTGAAGCTATTTACCAAAATGTATTTAAATGCATTCAACTAGCCAGCTGCATACCTAGATATGTAGCAAGGGTAGCAGGTTATAGGATAGTTGAATGTTACAAAAATCTGTGAGGAAAATAAAGGGCAAATATTTAGCATTTGTCATTCAATATTTGCAGGGTAAGGAGGGAGAGCAAGAGACTGCAGCAAAATTAAAAATGCTTTTCTTGGGGAAGGTCACCAGATACTGACAACTCACTCTAGCATCACTGCCATCACAGTCAGGATCAAGGAATTATAACACCAGGAAAAGGAGTAGAACCTAAGAAGTACAGGTATAGCAATGGTAACTTTCTTTTAGAAACAAATTGTGGAACTTAGGTACAGGTATACTTTCTTTTTGACCATAAATAGGATTTTGAGCCTAATTCTTTGTCATGGGAAACATCCTTTTTTCAATTTAATTGCAGATCAGTACCTCTTATGTTATTAATCCAAAAATGCAGTATCCATAGGTTATTTGTTTTCCATTCCCCTTGGTTTCTATATCATATAACATTTTTTTTTTATAGAATGCTTTCCCTGCCCTCACCATGGAAACATTTCCAGAAGTAATGTTACAGGAAAGTTGCTGGTCATTTAAAGAATATATGATAGGTAGAAAAAAAATAACCTTAAGTAGTGCCATTCCACTTCACTTCGGTTTGGTGTACTATATGTTGATGAACACTATCAAAATTCATACTACTGCACTTTAATATCATTAACAAGACAAAGCAAAGTGCAAAATACTTAGCAATTCTTTATGAATAACTTTTGGAGAACAAATCATGAAGTCCATTGAGAAGTCTCTTAACTTTTGATGCTGATGTTACACTGGATAATATGATGCCAGTTACAAAATACCATCATGCACCGTGCTTTAGACATTGAGTTCATAACAGGACTAGAGGAATGACATCACCTCCCTATTAATGTTGCAATTGCAGGAGGTTACTGATACCTGCAATTCCTTTAGTTGTTTGTCAGCATTCCAGACTGAAGGAGAAGAACTTAGATATGAGCATAATTTTTCCTGCTAAACAAGGTTCTTCATGGAAAGCTTCTAATGTTTTCACTTTTTATATAGATTGATTTTGGCTTGCTGACAGCTAAAAGTAGTGCTCAGTTGGGACTATTTCTTATTCAGCTTGTTAAAAACCACAGTGAACATTCAGAAAGCTTATCCAAATTCTTAATTAAGAGAAAAACAAAAAAATTCCCCAGGCTGTTTTGGGGTTGCCGGGTTTGCTTCCAGTCTTACATAAGGGATCCATGCAGAGCCTGCATTGCAAGACAGAGGTGATATAATTATAACCATAATTATAACTATTATAAATTTTTGTGGATAGAATTTTCTGTGCACTGTGTAATTCATGTCAGTCTTGTTAATTTTGAATAAACAGAGATATGAACTTTCTTGGTGAAGGTATCTTTCTTTAATGCACACTATATGAAAGAGTATCATATTGCTTTTTGTGGTCACCAGAAAATATTAAATGGTTACTTATTAGTCATTTTTAGCACACATTATTAAAACCGATGTACTTTAAAAGACATTATCCCCTATTTCAAGGAATCATGCTTCTGATATGAGGTTCTATACCTACTAATACACAGCCTAAGACTTCTGTGTCTATAGGAAGTAGAGCTCCTGTTGTTACACTGGTTGGCTCATGCAGTATCAACTGTCTGTTAAATTTGGAAGACTTGGAGCAAAAAGGGGAGATACTGGATTCTGTGTATATCTGTGAGTTTATGAGGTTGTTTAATCACTCAGCTAATGCTAAAAAATCTACCATACCTTTAAATAATACCCAAACTTTATTTTCTCTGACAGATTTCCAACTCCAGATTTATTATTGTGACCTATCTGTTCTCTGAGGTATGCAGAGAACATGCAGTGGTTCAGTTCACAATAGTTTGACTTTAATTTATACTATAATGTAAATATTTTATTATTTTTATACATATATATATATATAATTCTACATTAAAACCAAACAAAATAGATAAGGAATGAGGTAAATTATAGGTGGTAGAAGCATGTAATAATTCTCTAGCAGTAGATTTCATACTAGATTTATTCAGTTTATGAATCAAAATGAGATTTTCTCAGGTTCAGAATCTAGAAATCCACTGGTGCACTTTGATCCTTGACACATCCTCACAAACCATCATTAGGAATAATGACTCTGAGATCAGAAATAAGTATGTTAATTTGTCAAGAAGACATCTTGAAGAAGAAATCAGAACTTTTCTTTCCAGAAATCAGACGTACAAAGGAGCTGCCAGAGGAAGAATTCTGCCTTAATTACCAAGTTAATCAAATATACTTTGCAATGCTAGTAGTACTTGACTTTTACACAGTGCATTTAACTAATGGTTGACCAATTATATTTACAATATGAATTAACCCAGTCTAGACTTTTACTCTTAGTGATCCATTTTATAGAACTGTATAGCAAAGTGCATAATATTGCTACACATAGGAAAACTAAGTCTAATCCTGGATTTTCTAATCACAGTCACATTTTTCTACATGACGAAAGACAACATCAGTAGCATGTAGTTCGACTTTCAATCACCTATAGCTCCAGGTATAGCCATTTAAAAAATACTAAATTTTATTCATCCTTCTTTTCCTTATGGTATAACAATCACAATAACCTGGTGTGATTATTGTCTTAGACTCATCTTAAATCTGTCCAACTAAAGTGACTTCTGGGTACTTATTTCTGAATTATTGCAGTCTGGCAGAGGCTTCTTTCCCTAATGTAAAGGTTCTACTATTTTTTTTTCTAACTTGATGTTTATTATTCTTACAAATGCAGAAGGAAAAAAACCCAACAAAAATCAGCTCCGTACAGGTGAAACTATCCACCAAAACCTTTTATTAGGGCATATCATTTTTATAACTCAAAGCTGCTCAGTAAGAGTATTGGAGTATTTGTCACTTAAACACTTGTGCTTGTTTTAATCTTCCCAGAGTAGTGAAGTAAAGCAATCTGCTGAAGCACATGTTTCTTTAGGAGGAAATTTGCTAGGTAATAACAGATGGTTTTCTTTGACTTAGTAGATCAGTCTTTCAGTGCAGAGAATAGGAATATCCTAGGACATAATGCTCTTCTTTCCTCAAGGGCTGTCTCATGTGTGTTCAGAACTACAGCTAGGTCACAGTATGTGCTTCATTAATTAGCCATGAAAACAGTAATAAAAGTGGCATCGATCCCTGCAGCACCTACTCTGAAATCCCTGGGGATCTCCAGTACACCGTCTCAGAGTATAATCTTGAAGCCAACTGCTCTATCAACACCATCTTGAAAAGCCTCTTAAGAGCTGGTTTCTAAGGCAAGACATGAAAATAAGTTTTAATCCAGGCTTAACACAGAGTTTAGGATCAAGTTCTAATGTCATATAAGCAAGCAGAAGGTAAATGTACCCGCAGTAGTTTACAGAGTAGCTCTGTTTTCCTTTTCAAATACGTTTTTATTTTAACTCTGTCATATAACTGGTTTGGCTCTGGTGTCTGGGAGGACACTTCGGTTTGTCATCTTGTGGTGTGGCTTACCTTTGCAGCAGTGTGTAAGAGGTTGAGAGAGACACCTCTAATTCATATTAGGGTAGAAGAAAAATTATGGGAGGACAGCACTGCTTAGTAGGAGTTGTCTACAAGGTAATGCCATGAAAGGTGGAAGTAATTTAGGGTTGATTGGGGAAGTAAAATTGTGTTTAGGAACCAGAAAAGATCAGATTAAAGGAGCTTCAGAAGGTTTGGATGAGCTATTTATCCAAAATATTTTCTTATCAATAGTAAAAATACTCAATGTAAGTAAAATAAAACCAAGCAAACTGCATATAAGGCAAAACCAAGAACTAGGGTTTTGTAATTGATATTTTCATTGTGATATTTAAGCTTAGAGCTTTTTTTTATGTATCTCTTATTACCTAATGAAATAAAATACAGTGGAAATTGATTACTTTTTAAATTAGAGAATCACCGAACGTGCAACAATGTAATTCACTGAGTGAAGCTAGAGATACTCCCTTTTAATTAAACTTTTTGATGCTGTGGAAGGGAAAATTTTAAGCTGCTTCATTTCTTCTCAATCTATCAGGGAAATCATCGTGTAGTTCCCTTCCAGAATAGGTTCCAGGAAGTGTTAGGACTGTTGCTAAGGATATTAGAAATATGACCAGCACACTATCATGAAAGTTTTCCTTATAGATTTTGTTAGTAGTGCTAGAACACAGGGATGACTGTGAGAAGTTTGGGTTCATATTATGTTTGTGACACATATTTCTGAAGCAAGACCCTTCGATCTAGACATAGGATTATATCCCCATTCATAGCCCACCTATAATCAGATCCAATGTCTGATGGAATAAAGGTGGTTATTCCTGCTTATCTTCTTATTAAAAAGAAACAGGGGTAAAGGAGGTTTTGGGTAGGAGGAGTAAGTCAGCATGGTATGAGAAAGGATAGATAACAATGCACTGCAGGCATAGCTGGTGTAAATCGCTATTAGGTAGGAAACACAAATATTTACTGCTGGAAAAATATGGCAGTGGGCATACTTCATAATCAGTTGTGTCATCTTGACACAATCCAACCCTTTTTTTGCCTGTACCTCAGTTTTCTTTCATCAATTATTCCCATATTCATTGAGAAATTTATCACTGATATTTTGAAGCATTTAAAATCTGGTGTTATAATACTGTTATGGAGGAATCTGGACAGATCACACAAATAGATGCTTTCTCTTTTCAGAGGGAAACAATAATGTTTGCATTAATTATAAGTCCAAAATCTTCACCCAACATCTATGAATATGTATTTTAATTTAGATACATTAAGCCTTTGTCTCTTCCATGATTCTGAAACAGATATCCACACATGCAGTAGCTTTGCAACAGATCTTTAGAGGATAACTGAGGATAAGGGATGGTCTAAGTCAAGCTTGAGCTAAAATCTCCAATAGGAAAGACAGAGAAATAGCAAGGTTGGGTAAAGAAGCAATGAGGTTTAGAGGCTTTGTTTCTGCATTTCATTTTGGGATAGAAAAGATTTTGTTGTAATATGAGAGTAAATTTTGCTAGCATTCTACTTGCTTTTCCTGTCTGAAAAGTTAGATTAGGTTTTTCTTTATAACCTGCATTCCCAGGTTGGTGAAAATTTGGAATACACATAGTATGTGACGAAAAGTTTTTTATAAAGGGGTATATAGTTATCTATCACATACCTATTATGTACAAAATAAGTAGGTCATATTCAGTGGTGTGCATCTCTCTGTACAGAATTCAATTAGGGTTTGAGAAAAAGCAATCTTCATGACGTGTCTACCCAAATCTTGATAAGGTCTAGGACATGGTAGCACCTTCATTACTATCCATAAGACCCTAAATGTTGCTTATGTTCATGAGTTGCATGTGTCCCATGACAAGAGTTTTTGTTACCTATAATTCATAAGGAAGGGAAGAGTTCCTCCACCACAGTGTACATACAGGATAGGAAGTGAATAAAGTGGGAGACTGGAGAACATGCAGAAACTTTTTATTTTTCCTACTAATAAAGTTGCACAGAAACAGTGTGAAGGAGTCTCTACTTGTTTTTAGCAAGTTCAGTTTCTACAGTCCCAAAAGACCAGCAGATAGACTAGACTTCAGTCAAATCCCTGCTCTTAACTTTGGTCGTAGTACCTAGAGACTGTGCTGGTGACAAATTCCTTAGAAGAAAAAGAAAGAAAAAAAGACCATAGAGCCCTAGAAGCTCTAGAATTTGTTTTGCCTCTTCCTTCTTTCCCTTGCTCCCTACTCTCACATCTATACATTCATTAGCAAACATGGGATACATTATTTGCAAAAAGAAACAAGAGGAAAGTTGCCTTGAAATGTGTAGCTAGGTTTGACACTATTGATTCAGTAAATCAATGGTGTATTATACAAATAAAAGTATTAAATTACAATAAACAAGTTCCCAGGCCTGGAAATATTTATGCATTCATTGAACCCCAAAGGACTGGCTAGTCATGGGCTTAAAGTTAAGAATATCCTTAACACTGTTCAGCCTTAATTTTGAGTCATTCTGCTCGCTGCTGTTTTAAATACCCCCCAATATTTGATGAGAACATGAAGTGGTTTGAACTTTTTTAAAAAGCTGAAAGTAATCTGAATAAATGAATAAATATTTCCTTAGAAAAATAAACAAGTGATAGATAAGTATAAAGAGCTTAAAGGGCAAGTTACTTATTTTAAAGGAAATTATGACAATTAAAATGCAATTTGCTTTTTTTATCAAACTTTTAAGGCATTTAAAACCCTTACATTAAATCTCCTTGCTAATGACTTGCCAGTTTTAAATACTTTACAGTAATGAATTCTATAATTTGAAGTGGTTATTTTCCGTACTTCATTACTTTCCCCAAAATGATCATTGATTTGATAATTAGTTGATATTTTAAAGCCTGAAGACAAGGTGTCCTTGAAAATGTTTTAAGTGTCTTGTTCAGGGCAATAATAAATTATCATCTTTGAAATGCCATTCACTACTAATTTTGGTGTGCTTTTTTTAGTCTATTACAGATTGAGAGAACCTATCATTTTATATTAATTAATAGTTTGTGGCAAGATGCTCAGAAATCAACATATTGAACCAAAATTTCATGCAGTAATATATCCCTGTACTCAGCGGGTAGCTGTAATGTATCTTTGAATAAAGCCCATATTTCACTTGATGTTAAAGGACTTCCAGTTTTCACTGTGTCGTTTCTGTTCTACATAACAAATTAACACACTGTATAACTTTTTTTCCCCTTCCCAGCAGGCAGGATGCATTAGTACAGGATTTCTCAATCTCTTAACAAGTTTTTTAAAGGTTGTTTCATAAATATTTTGGCTGGACTCTACTGATTTATCTAACCTCTTTCAAGAGGTACTCCTTGAAGGACAAACTCTACCATGCTAGAGGAGCTGGAAGGCATTTACCTTTGAAATAATTCTAGTGTCATCAATGGAATTAAAGACACATTTTACCAACTTTTTAACTTGTGCATATACAACTATAGACTTGAGGACTAAACTCAGAGTATGATTTCAGCAAGAAGGACCCTTTTTGCACTAATATTTTTAATGAAAGACTAAAAAGCAGGAGCAGTAGTAGTGAATAATTTTATTTTTAATTTAACATATGAATGTAGATTCTTTTTGTGAATGGAAGGCAATTATTAAAGTACAATGTTATACAGCTAGAGAGGCATCAATTCACAGAGAAAAGGGTGGCAGGTTATACAGGTTGTGTTTGTTACCAAAGATTAGATTATACCCCTTTTTGCATGGGTGGATTGCATGGGTGGGTGAAAGGCAGTATGCAGCCAACACTGCTGCTGTGTCAACTGAACTGGGTAAGTTACTTATATAGTCAAATTGATGGAAGTCTTTGCTACTGAAAGCTTGTGTGAGAAAATTTGCAATCATGCTTAGATGTCATACTCTTAATGATGCTGCCAAGTCTTCCATTTTTTAAATACATACATTTGTATTTGTTTGTTTTGAAAAGTAAATTAATCTCTTGAATATCTCCAGAAAAACCTCTAGCAAAAACAAATACTCTTGAGTAAACATCCATTAATTTTCTTATTTCTATGGTCTCTTTTAAATACAAAAGCTCAATAAACTTTCTAGATATTTTCTCCTTCCTGCTAATTTAACATAAAGTAGGGATTCTAAATCTTTAAGGTTTTCATATATTGTGAAGTATAGGTATTCTAGATCAGAGAAAACTATCAATTTTCTAAATTAAAACAAGCAGAGAAAAATAGAGGCAACATGCTCTGGCTTTAGCAAAGACAAGGATAAGAAGATAGAAACATTTGCAAGTTAACTAAAGACATTCTAAGCTTTAATTAAATGCCTAAGTCCCAATAAAATCAATAAGAGTTATAGCCATGCTTAGAATTAAGTATCTGCTAAAGAAATGTGTTGATTGTGCTAACAGAGAGTACATAAACATGTTTTCTGTTACTGTGGATTAATACAGATGTACTCAAGTTCACAAATCTCAAGTCTACTTTCTCAGTCACCTGTCAGTTAAAGAACACTGTCTTTTAATGTCAGTCTGACATCCGTTGTTTTTAATTTATACTAACAGCAGAATTAATTTTCAAACATATTAATTCTATAATAGTTCTCTGTGATTGGGGTTACTTTCTTAGATGATATTTATTTTAATTGTCTCAAAAGGAGCTGAGAACAAACTCAACTGGTCTTACCTTTTTAGTTTAAGGTCAAGAGAGATTTGATCAGATTTCACTCTTATCCAAGAGTAAAGTTCTTTCTTGTTACAGCTGTTCCAAAATTATTGTGTAACAGGTTGAAAAAAGCTTGTCCTCTGGTGCTTTGATTGCAGATGAAGGATTTTTTTAATTTTAAACTACACATTTAATTTTTTTTCTTACAATAACAGAGTATTTCATTATTTCCATTGCAAATCTCTATAAATGATGTGAAAAGGAAGTTTAAGAATAGTCACTTGATTCCATCATATTTAAAAGTCTCCTTACCAAATTCCTCTGATACAGTTTGCCCTTCACTATTTCATCAATGGGTGATCACCACAGTAAAAGGAAAATAATTTATAACGGCTTCATATGTTAATGAGAGATTACCAAGTTAGCTTACTGAGCAGATAACTACCCTCATCACTAAAACAGGTGCTCTTTCACCAGGTTTCTATTTACAAACACTGAACCTCTGCTATAATAAAAAGCCACTTACACCTGAATTGTTCCACTATGGAATCAACAAACCAATGAAGTTATCTTACAATTATTTTTTATAAGATACTTTCTTTCTGTGATAATGTAGAGATGGGGCACCTTTTAATGGTTTGGTTTTTTGCAATTTGTCATTGCTTGGGTTTGCATATTTATAAAAGAACCACATACAGCCTTCTAATAATCACTCAATAATATGCAGGCAACTGTGATAATAGTTCCCACTTGACTTTTCCTTGCTTATATTCCTGGTTAAAAAGACAAGATAAAATGCCAGAAACTTTGGGGCTAGGACTGAAGCAAAGGAACAATGAAAATTAAGGAATGTAGGAAATTTGTACAGAGGGGAGGAAAAGTCAGGAAAAGGCAACTGTAGACAGAACAACCTGTATAGGTAAATACTTGATTAGAGTGGACAAGAACTGAGGACACAGAATAATGTATTGGTCTTCTATGACGAGGTGATCCACTTACTGGATGAGGGAAAGGCTGTGGATATAGTGTACCTGGGCTTTGATAAAGGCTTTGACAGAGATTCTCACACATTCTTCTTGAGAAACTGGCTGCCATTAGCATGGACAGGCACACACTCTACTGGGTAAAAAACTGGCTGGATGGCTGGACCCAAGGAGTCTTGGTAAATGGAGTGAAATTCAGTTGGAGGCCAGTCACAATGGAGCTCCCCAGAGTTCAGTGCTCTCAGGGGAGTCTTCAGTGTTCAAAATATTTATCAATGACCTGTTGGAGGCGATCGAATGTACCCCTAGCAAGTTTGTGGAAGATGCTAAACCATGAGGAAGCATCATCAATCTGCTGGAGGGTAGGGAGGCTGCTGGAGGGATTTGAACAGGATGGATTGATGGTCTGAGACCAATGGGGTGAGTTTTAACAAGGCAAAGTGCAGAGTCCTACACTTGGGACACAAACACCCTATGCAACACTATAGGCTTGGGGAAGAACAGCTGGAGAGCAACCTGGCAGAGAAAGACCTGAGGGTGTTGGTCGACAGTAACTGAACATGAGTCAACAATGTGCCCAGTTGGCCAAGAAGTCCAGTGGTATCTTGGCTTGTATCAGAAATAGCATGTCCAGCAGGACTAAAGAAGTGATTCTTGCCCTGTACTCAACATTGGTGAGGCCTCACCTTCAGTTTTGGGCCTCTCACTTTAAGAAAGACATTGAGGTCTTGGATCATGCCCAAAGAAGAGCGACAAAGCTGGTGAAGGGGCTGGAGAACAAGTCTAACAAGGAGTGGCTGAGGGATCTGAGATTGTTTAGCCTGGCTAAGAGGAGACTGAAGGGAGAGTTTTCTGCTCTTTACAACTACCTAAAAAGAGGTTGCGGAGAGGTGAGTGTTGGTCTATTGTCCGAAGTGATAGGTGATAGGACAAGAGGGAATGGCATCAAGTTGCATCATGGGAGGTTTAAATTGGACAGCAGGAAAAATTTCTTCACAGAAAGGTTTATCAAGCACTGGCACAGGCTTTCCAGAGAGGTGGTTGAGTCAACATCCTTAGAAGTGTTTAAAAGGTGAGTAGATGAGGTGCTTGGGGGCATGATTTAGTAGTAGACAGGTATGGTTGGAGCTGATGATCTCCAAGGTCTTTTCCAACCTAATGATGCTATGATTTGTATCTAACAGAGCACTACACACCCTTGAGCTGTAATTGTACATTCCAGTAAATTGCAGTCTCTCACAGTCTTACTAAACTGTCTTCAGTACATCTAGAAAAATTTACAGACTTACAGATTCAATAATACTGATGGGGTTTTTTAAACAGTAATACTATTACATTACAAAGAGTTTCTGAAAAGAAGCAAAATCGGTGAAGATATGTGTGGTTCAATTCTAACTTTATATTTATTTGTGTATCAGTACAAGTATTCACAAAGAGGTAATCAGAAACAGGAATCAGAGAGTCCTATCTATGAGTAATAATTCCTCATTACAGCAAAACTCCCTATGATATTTAAATAAAGAAGTAAATACTGCTATGTATCTCTATCACGACAATGGCAACATGGGTTGACTTCTTCCTTCCTAGTAACAATTTGTTCAATTCTTCACAATAGTAGTACATATTGATCAATATTTTCTCTTCTACTCTAACATTACTTAGATGATACTAATTGCCCCTAACTAAGCTGTGAAACAATAATTAAACATGCTTTTGTATCTGGTCTAATAACAAAGCTAGGTTGTATGGGTTTCTGCAAAGAGAGAATGAGTGCAAAAATAATTTATTCTCATCTAGGAGCAGGATGAAGACCAGCAATGTTATTCAGAAGACACATATGACTTATGAAGAGTCTCTTACTCATATACCACCAAGAAAGCAGGGAGACAGTAAATTTACAGTGCAATAGATAAAGGAAAAGAGACCACTCTTAAAATTATATTCTGTTATCTTTAAGTAATGACATGCAGAAATATATTTCATATCACTTTATATTTGAGATCATCATAATCGACTATCAATAACAATTTATTCTACTCACAGGGATGAATTAAGAATGGAGGCAGACATTTGCCTCTTTTTACCCTTGGAGAAATCAAGGCACAGAGAGCTGTTGCTTTCTTTTAAACAATTACTTGTAATAAAAACAGGGAACTGAGAGAACTTCGAAATAAGAGTAGATTTTATAAGTAAGTTTATTTCTGTGCTTTTATTTCAGATCCTGCCCTGTTTGAAAAAGTATCCAAGCAGTGATCCAAGCTTCTCTTGCAACTCCTCTTCATTACATCCCAGTGTCCTCACTTGGCTCTGTAATGCAGCTCCCTCATCTGTCATTTCTCATTAATCAACATGCTTTAAAACACATGCATGCATTCATAGTTTTGTTCAATCTTGCTGCAGGTACTAAATGGAAGAAAATAAAGAGTGCCAGAACTCATTCATGTTTGGATTATTGCAAAGTCTTTATGTTAATCTTCTCATCTTCTCCCACAGACACACATATTCACCCTGGGGAGACATAGTCTCAGAAAGAAGCAATAAATATTGCATTTACTTATGACACAATTTAAAATTATCTTCTGGAAGCAATCAGAAAACAGAAAAAAATATATTATTTAACTTCTTTTAGCACTCAACCAAAGATGCTATCCATTAAGACATATATATCCACAGTGGGCATATGAAACTGTACAAAATATTATTTAAATACAACATTCACAGAATGACCGGGTTGGAAGAGACCCACTGGATCATCGAGTCCAACCATTCCTATCAAACACTAAACCATGTCCCTCAGGACCCCGTCCACCCGTAACTTAAACACCTCCAGGGAAGGCGAATCAACCACCTCCCTGGGCAGCATATTCCAGTGCCTAATGACCCTTTCCGTAAAAAACTTCTTCCTAATATCCAACCTAAACCTCCCCTGGCGGAGCTTGAGGCCATTCCCCCTTGTCCTGTCCCCTGACACCTGGGAGAAGAGGCCAGCTCCCTCCTCTCTACAACCTCCCTTCAGGTATTTGTAGAGAGTAATGAGGTCTCCCCTCAGCCTCCTCTTCTCCAGGCTAAACAGCCCCAGCTCTCTCAGCCACTCCTCATAAGGCCTGTTCTCCAGCCCCTTCACCAGTTTTGTTGCTCTTCTCTGGACACTCTCCAGAGCGTCAACATCCTTCTTGTGCTGAGGGGCCCAGAACTGGACACAGTACTCAAGGAGCGGTCTCACCAGTGCCAAGTACAGAGGGAGAATAACCTCCCTGGACCTGCTGGTCACACCATTTCTGATACAAGCCAAGATGCCATTGGCCTTCTTGGCCACCTGGGCACACTGCTGCCTCATGTTCAGCCGGCTGTCGACCAACACCCCCAGGTCCCTCTCCTCCTGGAGAACATTGAACATTGTTCAATGCTCAATTACAATAGACTCTGATCGAATATGAAGAACAATAAAATTCATTATTTTTCAGAGTTATTACACAAAGAATAGCATATTGTTTCATAAAGTTGGTAAAGATACACTCTTTTATCAGAAAATTAATCTTTATTGAAGATTTGGGGGACTCAACTTGTGAGACTGAAGCTCAAAAATCTTGGTGGGACAGAAAGATGGAAAGAGTCTTCATATTTATCAGAATAAAGAGCAATGGAAAAAATACAATGTGTGTTTTATCCAGAAGAGACAATGGAGGGATGAAACAACACATTGCTCTGTTCCAACTTCTTTCTTGACATCAAGGAATCGTCTTGTAGAATTGTGCTGGACTAGAACACAATTTATGCTCTACCAGCTGAACATGTCAGTAAAAGTAATAATTAGCACAACTATGTGGGTTTTTTATTATTTTGCCGTATTTGCAGTACAAAACGTCAATATGTCTTTATTTGAAGCACTGAGCAGCCATTATGTGATAACTACATAAGAAATAAAAAGCCGAGATCTGTATGTGTAGCTGCTAGACTCTAATTCATTTTTTTAATTTATTAAACATTTTAGTCTGTTTGTGTATGCGACCTTGAGGAATGTGCTTGTATTCAACTAATAATTTCTGACTCTTCTTTATCACTAGTCTCAACAATTTATTGACTAGGGTCTCACTATAAGGATAGAGAGAGGTGTATGAAATCTGCTCAATACTAATTATATCATTAAGATTTTATCTGAGCAAATGAATATTCAGTTTGAGAGCCTTAGCATATTTTACTACCACTGCAAAATTAAAATGGTGCATGATATTATGACTAGTATTGAGATAAAAGCATTACAGAAAAACAATAAAAATGTTGACCTTCCTTAAGTAATATCTAATTTCCAGGTTAAGGAAGATATTTCAAAATATCCATTTTGCCATTTCTTTCATCTTTGTGAATAAGATTATGCATTTTGTGCATACTTAGAGAAATTTCAATGATGGAATTATTTTTGCAAAAATATTAGTTGACAGAGATTAAATCCTTTCCCATAAGCAGGTCAATTTTAACAACTTTTCCAAGCTCAGAATTTATTTGACTATTAGTTTCCTTTTACTTATATGACAAAAAATAATTAATCTAAAATGCAGAAAAAACACTCATGACATTTATCAGATAAACAAGAATTTCTTATATTAGCATATGCATAAATATAAATTTATGTTGTTTCAAGTCTTTTAAGAGCAAATAGAACTAAATGTTAATGAGACATTTACCCCAAAGTATAAGTGATTTAATTTTGAAAGATCGCTTCCTACTCTTAGATGACTATGTAATCTCATCCTTTAATGAGAACTCCATTATGCTCTTCCATAACTTCTGAGATGATTTAGCATAGTAGAACTTGGGAATATGTTAAATTAAAAACAAAAGATAAGGTGTAATGACCTGTGGAAACACTGTAAGAAAGCAGAAATAACATTGAAAAGCACTTAGCAAGTTCTTTATTTGAATGACATTTTCAACTCTTTCACTTTGTCATAAATCAAAGAAAAACTAAATTTTA
This sequence comes from Piaya cayana, assembly GCA_013389865.1. Taxonomy (NCBI): domain Eukaryota; kingdom Metazoa; phylum Chordata; class Aves; order Cuculiformes; family Coccyzidae; genus Piaya; species Piaya cayana. Next base: position 145,235 of record WAAB01021349.1, read on the forward strand.
AGTGTAATTTTATATTAATACACATGCAGACACCTAAACAGCTAATAGGCATCTATGAGAAATAAAAAGCCTTTTTTTTTCTTACTGGGACCTCTTCTAGTTGCACACCATAAAATCCTTGAAGAAGGTGGATCATACATATTCCTGCCTTTTTATCTGCATATCTGTGCAAATACAACCAGAGAATAAGACAGCCTTCAACAATAGCTGTTGTATGACTTGTCCAATACCATGTGACAATGAGACAAAAGTATTATCACTGTCAAGAAACTGGGGGTATCCAACTTGAATGTTCAAGCCAAAGACTTGAATACTCAGGTATGCAGAAGGATGAGATCCCAGCATGTATGTTACCTTTATGGACAAAATCTAAGGAACAATAACAGGAGAAGAAACATCATAAATGGATCAATGATCTTAGCTGAGACACCTGCATTTTAGTGCAGTGGTAGGCAAAATTCAGGTGCTTCAAAAATGAAACCCTCATAAATATCTAAAAGAGTCAGATTACAAAGGTACTTGTATACACCAATTGAACCCTTGTGCTTCAGCAGCAATAGGGTAGTGCTACCACATATGTAGTGTGATTTAATTACATTTTGGTTTTAAGAATTGTTGTGGCGGCATTTATTGTGTTCTCTGTGAGACATGGCAATATACTCTTGTATTTTGGAGGTTACAATTGTATGGATTTCCAAGTATTCAGAAGCTATTCAAACTCTTCCGTAATTCATGTATAGATTGCAGGTTTTTCTATACCTATAGATTTTCATAACTGCACCTCTCAGCTGACCCTCAAGTGTTAGTACAAAGGAAACATATGAACCAGCAAACCTGTACACACTTTTAAACTAAAATGAAATCTCATTTGAAGCTATTTAAGAAATCACATGAAACGTGAAATGAATGTGAAAGTCTAACAGTTAGTTCTCTTTGTCATGCCCTGAACACTCAAGCTGTGCTTTGGAGAGTTTTATGAGCCCAAGTCTTCTTTATGGATGGAAGAAAGAAAAAAACAGCTTTCTCCCCATAGGAAAGTGCCCTGTTACACATTTGAAGTCCATTTTAGTGAAATTTATTTAAAGGACTCAGCAAACTTCACTACTATTACTCTACTACTTATTCTTGTTCCAGGAGGTGGCAGGCTTTTTGCAGTTTAGGATGGTCAGGAGCGCCAGGTGAAATGAAACCTCCCTCTCCCACTTTCCCAAAGTAAAGTTTTCTAAGGGCTATTTACTGCAACATGGATGAAAAAAAAACCAAAACAACAAACCCCAAACAAGTAAAAACACTTACCTAAAAAACTACTGTTTGCAACAAAGCATGTTTCTAGGCTGTATTATACCAAGTGTATCTGTAAACAGCAGAACTGTACTTGAGAGCAGACCTGTATATTTCTTCCTTATTAATAGTGTGTATATGTATATATACACAGCAGTTTATTAATAATGAGCAGCAACCCTTTATGCTTATGCTTCTTATCCAGTGTAGCTCTGCCAAAGTGCTATTATTTTACATTGTAGTAGAATATCTTTCTTTCTGAGTTTTAATCATGTGACAAATTAGATTGAATTTGCATTTGCACAGCAAATTTTATGATGCAAGTTTCCTAATACACTTCAGCTTGGTAATGCAGTGAATTGTATTATCCCTAATGGGTCATCAGTTTAGAGATTTAGTATTTGAACTTGTTTTATTATCTTCCCTAGCTATATTCCATACCTAATTTTTTCCTGAAATGAACATTATTGATTTACTCATTAAATACTGTCTGTTCGGTGCGAATTTTTCATCCAAGCAGTATGATGAATCCTTTTTAAAATAATGATTATGTGCTGCACAATATTTGAAATACAGGCTTCCAGAGATGTTTTTCAATGGATTACAACTGAACTCATTGTATACAAAAGGTCTTGTACCTTTCCTGTAAAATGACATCCATTGATTATATCTCCTCAAAACCAGAACAATCAATAAATCATTATATTTCTTAAAACTCAGCTCCTTTCAGGGTGAAGGATTATTTTCCTGGTTTTGTTTGAAGGTGTTGTTTTGTTTTCTGTACTACTTCAACTTAAAAGGAAACCTAACATCACAGAAAAGGGGTTAAAAAGAAATATTTGAAGATAAGGTTGTGTCATGCAAAAATATAAATCAGCCTAAAGACAGCAGTCATTGTCTAATTTTTTTTTAAAAATGACACTCCATTAATCCAATTTACTGCCACAGTCTATTTTCCAACTATTTAAACTTTCAATCCCTGTGACAGGTTCTGAAAAGACAGTGTTTGGTCATTAAGAATCTTTGTGATATTTTTCCTGAATTCCCAGTCCAAAATAGTTGGCCCAAAACCAGTTTATTCTGCCACATAAATTTATACATTTTTGTCAAAGCTGTCCAAAATCTAAGAAAATATTGTAATCAAATTCAGCCACAAAACCACATTTCCATAAACCATAGAAATACTTTACTTTGGGTCATTTAATCTAGTTCAATAGCTTAATTTGTTGTAGAAGACAAAAATATTCTGAGATTATTTCAACCTCAAACGTGTTGGGATTTTATATACTGTTTATTGTCTGAGGAATGCTAGTTTGGATGACTTTATTTCCCCATTCTCTTACAGTATTTTTGGCCCTGAGAAAATGTAACATTTGTTTTTACAAAAGGAACTATGTGAATATTAGTTTATATGAAAGAAAAAGAAAACCAATCCTAACCAATTGCCATGTGAAGCTGGTTATACTGTGAAACAGGTTCCCCACTGAGGCTGTGCTGTCTCCATTCCTGATTGTTTCTAAGACTAGACTGGGTAAAGCCCTGAGCAACCTGCCCTGATAAGTGGGCTGAAGTGTATACCACAAGATCCCTTCCAGACTGAATTATTCTGTAATGTCATTATTTTTTTAAGCTAACAGTAATAGCTAAAAAGATGCATGGGAAGCAACAGGAAGGGCTTCCACATAATTGCGTGCTAAGAGAAATTATTAAAGGCCTTAGGAATATCCTTACATTTAGCCTGGCAACCAGTACACAAGTTACAAGTATACAGATTTGGATTCCATCTTCTGCAATATTTATTTTCTGGGCAGTGATCTTATGATGCAAAAACACATTATCTTAATAAATCCAGCATATATTTGCTTGCTCACTAAAAGCATGTGATGATTTTTGTTTTTAAAATCAGTAGTAAGTGGACTTCCAGTTAACTTTTAATTGAACGATTGAATTGACTTAGTTGGCCAAACAGATGAACTAGTGATGGACAAAATTATGAAGAAATTACAATGTTGTGGAATGTGGAGCTCATAAATAAACCCACATATTGTAAAGTTAATTAAAAAGGCTTAGAAGAAGAAAGTAATACAAAATTTTCTATTGTACAACTCCTAACCTGGAATATTTGGCTCTTTTTAGGTTTGAATGGGATAAAAGAACAAGTAGAAGCCTTGCACGATAGTCCCTCCATGCAATGTTTGTTATATAACTTACAAGTTAATAGGGTTGCTTTAGTCTTTATGTGTTTTGCAGAATTTCCTGATAAAAAGCATCAAAGTATGAGTAACACAATTTCACCCAGTGTATAACACTTTTTAACATATTTGTTAGTATAGTTCTTCTCAAAGTCAATTACATCTGGAAAATGTAAAACTATCGAATTCAGCACAATCTGAGCTTCCTGAAGCTCCTTAAGTTCCTGAAGCTTGTTTCAGAAACAGCGTGACCAGGGAGGTTATTCTCCTGTACTCGGCACTGGTGAGACCGTTCCTTGAATACTGTGTGCAGTTCTGGGCCCCTCAGCACAAGAAGGATGTTGAGGCTCTGGAGCGAATCCAGAGAAGAGCAACAAAGCTAGTGAAGGGGCTGGAGAGCAGGCCTTATGAGGAATGTCTGAGAGAGCTGGGGTTGTTTAGCCTGGAGAAGAGGAGGCTGAGAGGAGACCTCATTGCTCTCTATATCTAGAGGAGAGGAGGGACCTAGGCTCTTCACTCAAGTGACAGGGGACAGGACAATAGGGAATGGCCTCAAGCTCTGCCAGGGGAGATTTAGGCTGGGCATTAGAAAAAGATTTTCACAGAAAGGGTCACTGTGCACGAGAACAGGCTGCCCAGGGAGGTGGTTGATTCACCTTCCCTGGAGGTGTTTAAGGCACAGGTGGACGAGGTGCTAAGGGGCATGTTTTAGTGTTTGATAGGAATGGTTGGACTCAGTGATCTGGTGGGTCTCTTCCAACCTGGTTATTCTATGATTCATTATATTAAGAATACAAAACACTAGCCAATCAGTAGGAAATTATTACCTTTTCAACAATATTTAATGATACTTCATGTGGCCAACTCAAGCGAGTAAATAGCTTGTTATTATTTTGCTGCAATCCTGTGGAGGTGTACATTACTTACTTCTGGATACGGCTGTCATGGAATAAAGAAAAGAAGTGCAGTCAGTATTTACTGCTTGCAATCTAATCCTGTGATATTAATTGCCAAATATATGCGCATGACATGGTATTCATTTGTTTCTCAGTCAGTTATCTTATCAGCTGCTACCAGTGATTACTGGAGACAGCCTCCAGACATTCTTCTATCTTACATTGTTTGTGTCACTAATGGTTAACACAAGAGACAGTCTATCCATACACAGGCTGCATTCTAAAACATATTACATATATCTTACGTATTTCTATCCTCATTTGTTTCCTTTGTGTTACTTCATGGACCAGTGGAGCCAGTGGAACAGATGCTTGCTTAGCTCAGCAGAAAGTGAGTAGTTTAAAGTATTTGGGTTGAAAATCATGAGCTTGGCTTTAGCAATTATGACATTTTAAAAAGATTAATAACATATTCTTGCACCAAATACTTCTTTGGTCTCTAGAATACAGCAACATATGGATTTATTTTCTTCTTATTGTTATTCCCTAAATCATGAGATTCAGAAAAAAATTTACTTTAAAATTTATCTCACTGAATGAAATAAGATAGGTCTTTTACCAAAAAAATAGTATTATTAAATATTTTGAAATGTTCCAAAATCCAACATGCACAAGATGGAAACGCCATCGTGCATTTCACCATTTTATGTCTAGCATTCTTATTAGCAAAAATTAGTCATCCCACTCTCAACCTTCCTTCTCACTTTCTCCCAAAAGCCTTATAGAAAAGCAAGAAAAAGTAATAATGTAGAAGGGGAGTGAGTGGGCTCTTTTCAGTTTCTGGAGAAAAAAGCATGGAAATCTTCTGTTGCTGCACAGGGCTGAGCACAGTCAGCTGTGAGAGGGGACTCTCCTCTAACTAGACTTTATTAGACACTGCAGACAGCAGACTAGGAGTTCTTTTCAGTCCTGACCTCTGTCTGGCCAAGAAAAAGTGGAAATTTATGGTACTTTCACTGGTAGCTGCCTAGCGCAGAGAAGATGAAGGCATATATCAAGATTCAATATGCCTGCAAGAAGTGAATATACATGTATACATATATGCACACATGAATGTACACATGCTGTCACTGCCAGTAGAGAATATGTGTGTATTGTCACTGCAGCAAAATAACAGACCAAAAAAAAGCCTAAGGACCAGGAGACAAGTTTAAGAAGATAGGTGGCATCTCAGTGTATTTACAAACCTACCACTGACAAAAGAAAACCCCTGTTTTAGTGTAGGGTAATGTGATTGAGTCTGGAAAGAGATTGAATTATTCTTTACTATGAAAGGACTAGACAAGGGATTACAGCAGAAATTTAGTTTTTATTAAAGGATAAGTGCTAATAACTTCTTGAGGAAATCATGAAAAGTTCTGACACATCTCTCTGGAATCAAGGAAAAGTCGTGATGTGTTAATAACTTGTTCATAATACTCAGACTTTTAGAGTTTATATTTGTAATTGTTCTTTTGCATAAACATAATTAAAGTAGTTTTGTCATAGCAAATCCTGGATTAAAGTTCAAAGTTAAGGTTGGTCCTGCTGAACAAACAACCAAATTATGCAGACTTTCTCCTTATATTGAGCTCCATTTCAAAATTTCACAATGTGAAACACTAATAGAGGCCTTTAGTTCCCTGATGGTAAGACACGTTTCAGAAGTCAAGATTAAATTTATTCATAGACTGTTCAGGCACATTTGTTCGTATGTCTTTCAGTTCTTTTTCTATGTAGTGCTCACTTCTTTGATAAACCAACTAATACCCAGCTCTAACCCTACTGTATTTTTCATTTTGCTAAATTACAGAAATTTATTTCAATGTCATCTCTATTCTGATCATCCTCATAATTCTTTATCAACCTGTTCAGGTTAGAACTCATCCTTCCCAAGTACCGGCAGTGAGGGTTCTACCAAACAACCAGATGAGGTCTCATTGGTACCTTGAGCAATGACTTTAAAACAACTGTATATCTATACAGTGGTCCACTGATACGTCTCTTTCTATATTGTCCCCTAAAGATGAGCTATCAGCTTACAGCAGTAATTCCTATTATTCCTTAAGTGCATGACTTTGTCTTATTGAATTTCATTTTCTCCCTGCTCTGCTTCACACTTATTTTTTCTCCTCAAGATGCCTTATCAAGGAGCTTTTGCTTTCAACTTATGTCTAACAAGTCCTTCTCTAAACTGAAGTCCTAGTGAAGGACCATTTTTCTTGAAATAGAAATCAGCTTGACCATCCTTTAAACTTCTACAAAATAGATAACAGACACTAACAAAAGAAGAGATATGTTCACATGACATACAAGTAACAATTAAAAGAACAGTTACATAGAAAACTTGGAGGATTCTAAAGCAATCTACAGTCCTAAACCAGGATGAAAGATTCAAAATTCAAAATTTTAAAGACATTGTGAACAAAAGAAGCCAAAAGAAATGCAAATCAAATAAAATCAACCAAAAGATAATTTAAATAATTTGATAATTTTTTTTTACCTTAATAATAGTTGTAAGGAAGTTATAATACATTTATATTATATTCCCAGATGCGAAAAAAAATTGAAACCAAAAGACTAGTGTGTTTTCCCTGACCCTAGTAGTTATCTCATTCTCCTTGAAAATTTCAGAGCATTTACACAACTATGGTGGGGCACTGGCACATGTTGCCCAGAGAAGTCTTGGATGCCCCATCCTTGAAGGTGTTCAAGATCAGGTTGCATGAGACTTTGAGCAACCTGACCTAGTGGAAGCTGTCCCTGCCAAGTGGATTGGACAATCTTTCAGGTTTATNTCTTTCCATCTTTGTCAATCCAGCAACAGTGTTTTATTACTTCCTATGGATGAATCTAAATGAACGTGGAAGACCCTGCTTACACAACTTTTCTCCATAACAGTATGGAATTTATTCCTTCTTTTAACCCAAAGAACTAAAATTGCTTAGTGGCCTGCTGAGCCACTGAATTATATCTCTATTTAAGACTGTTTCCAGTGTATTATTAGTAGTGACAGTCCCAGCAATTTATTTTGGATCATACCTGTGAGATTCCAGTAGTTTCTGAAAATTGTTAGAGTAAATTAAAACAAAGGTTTTTGTAATATATTTTTTCCTCATTGTGGAAAATTCCTCTCAAGCTGAGCAATACATTATTAGTCTGGTGTAAGTTTAAGTGGGTACTTAATAAAGCAACCCAAGCTCCATGAAGACCATGGTAGCGCTTATAATTGTAATTTAGTTTTATTTAGAAACCTCCTGCTATTTCCTGAGGAATTTTTATATTATCAGTGTGATGTAGCACAGCTAACACCAGACAAAATCATTAAAGCATGCAGACACGCATGCACACATGTCATAAAATATGTGTGTCAAAACACATATATATGCATTTTGTATATTTGCATCCCAAAAGCCAAGCTGTTCCACCCCCAAGTGATTACTAACACTCCCATTTAGTTAATTGGATACTTCTTTCAGAGTTAGACTCTCAAGGGGAAGATCAAGGCTTGAGAGGGTGCTGTACTCAGTGTTATTGGATGCAATTTTCAAGTATTGCTTCCTGCTGGGATCCTAAGGCAGTCTGGGTGCTGGGGCTCTGCCTAAAATGTTCTTGTGCTTGGCCAGCCTCCAGACATGACTCTCAGAGGTCAATGAGCCAATCAATGGATGCCCTGAGCTTACCAGTAGAAAATTTCAAAAGGTCATACTATGCAGGCAATAACATGCTCAACTTCGAAGGAAAGTGCTGTCTTCAGCCAGGTTTCACAACTCTGGATCTTCTCCAGAACTGTGCTTCAAAAACTGAAGAGAAAGGAGTTATTTCTTTATGTGCTGCTTCATCAATATGTATGTCTCACAGAGAGACAGAAAGACATAATTTGAATTCTCACAAACCAACATAAGTATTTGTGCCTATGTCTTGGCATTCAGTATTAATGGCTGAAGGATGATGCCCACCAAAGTTTAGCCCAGGGGCTGAATACCTGTGCTTCATAGCCCAGGGAAGCACAGTAGACTGGAGAAAACTGTGAAAGTCATTATGTGAGCAAGCATGTGAGTTAGAGCCCCACAAGAGAACAAGAGTAAAGCCACAGACAAAATGTCTGTCTTTGCTAAGAAAGTAATAATTAGAGGCTCAAAGTGTCAGAAGTTAAAATGGAAATGAAAAGGTAAAACATGCTGATAAAAGTAATAATGGAGGACAGCACTTCAGTGGCATTGGAGATCAGCCTCTCAGGGAGAAGAAAGCTGCAGAATGGTTCAATGCACAAAAAGACAAACATACGTTTAATAGCATCTCTTGGGATTTGCTATTTATAATTATATAGACATTGATTTCATGTAGGGTAACTACAGTGTTTGGTGAGATGTTTATAGTTGCTAGAATCATAAAATATTTTTTAAAATATTAGCTTGAGGCAAATGAAGAAAACATATAAAAAATGTGTTTCCTTTTTCTAAAATGTGTGTGAAAATTAATTGTATGCAATACATTCAATTTTTATTACTTGTTGACNTTAGTCTAATCTTGCTAGTCTTCATTTAACTAAACAAATTTGTTTTAGGCTACTAACAATGAAACAAATGCTTACAGTTCAAAATTTATGTAGTTAAACTGAGTTATGCACAAACTTTCCAGTATCTCCTTCCTCTAGTATTATGCCCATTCCTAATATAAACAATGGCACTACATTACTTACTGCGCTACAAGATTACAATCTGTACTGATCCCTGTAGGGCCTCTGAACAACAGCAGATTCATTCTGTTGTCATTTTTCTGCAGACCATCCAGCTGATGCTTTCCCAGTCCTGTGTATCATGATGCAACCAATAGCTGCATTGGACTGAAGTGAATAAGAAAAGAACTTGTCCCAAAACTTGAGAAAAAAAGCTGCACTGTCGCTAAGATAATTTATACCTTTGTTTTTCACAATCTCCACACAGTTACAATGACTAAAATACTTTCATGAATTAGTTTGTTATACATAATGTCATCTATTCAGTTTATAAACCTCTCTTCAAAGGCTTACCTTTTAGCAATCACCTTATCCAAGGAGACTTGTAGGAACATATTATGTAAAAGATATATGAGAAATAAGCAGTAGAATCAGAAGTTTTCTGGAGGAAAAAAGAAAAAACAAAAAACCAAAAATAACAAAACAAACAAACCCCACCCATGGATAAACTTCACTACAGAGTTCATAAAAATAATTATTTGAAATTCTGTTGATTTATGAGATGGATCTTCAGCTAGTTATCACTGTTTCAGCTCCAGTGAAGCCAGTGGAATTATGTCTGCATCTACTGAAGTTCTGCACCTTACAACTAATTTTCTCAGTTAGAAGTATGGTGTCAATTTAAAATTCTTAAATAGCAATTACAGGTAATAATTCTAAGATTTTATTACTTCCAGAAGGGAATCTTGGAAAAATAACAAATGAAACCAATTTATGATAAGCTGCAGACTGCATTTCATAGAGCTGCAATTTAGAAAATATGTGTTACTGAATAATATCGTGCTAGAACTGTACCAAATATACCATTTAACTGGTATTTCATGCTTGGTAATGGCCCTTACCGTTTTAAAGAAGCAGGGAAAGAGGTTGTGAGGGAATTAATGTGCAAAATTATAACATAGAGATCACAATGAGAGGATTCTTTCATTTCCTCTTCTATTTTTCCTCTTCTGTCCCAAATTGTAAGGATTTATACTCTGTAAGTATTTCACCCCTGTCCTGAATGTAAGAAATGGGAGGGTTGCAACTGAACTGAACAGGAATTAGCCTTGGGAACAGAATCCTAATTTCATTGAAGTTCAAAGGCAAAGTTACCAATGGTTCCAGTACAGCCATATTCACTCTTCAGAGTGAGAAAGAATTCAGGCTATTTGATTTTACAACTCTTAATATAGTGAAGCATGTATATATAAATATACACACACAAATATATATATTATGAGTCTCTGGGATCTATCATGAAAGAAATACTAAAAAATTATCATAAAGCAACAGGTTGCCAGTATACTGCAAGCAATATAAGCAATATTTAAAGATGTTCTCCAAAATGCGTGATTGTTTCAAAATACTCAACCGACAGACAGCTCTAAAATATCCATATTGGCCAATGTGTCTTTTACTAAAAGCACATTTTGCAATGCTGTGATAATTTTCACATTTCTTTTTCAAAACATCTCAATGTTACTAATATACCTCTTGCATTGCTTGTATTGGAACATTATTATGATATTGTAATATTACTTTATATTGTATAAAGAATTTACCTATTAAATTATTTGAAGAACATATTAGTTCTTGTAGATACAATGTTGTACTGGGAGCTCTTTCTGTGTAATCATGCATTTCTGTAGAATCAAAAACATACAAACCTGAAAGCAACCTCAGGAGAACACCATCTCCAATCTCCTACAATTACACAGGATGACTGATTTTCAGTTCCTTTCAGTTATTAACCCTAATACCAAATCTCCCTATAGCATAGAAATCAGTATGAGGCTTGTTCTTATTTGCTTACATTGTGTTATATATTTGTTCTATACTTGTTTATGCAACCTGCTTTCATGTTTTCTCTGAAATCATTGATGAATTTTGAATAAGGTAAAAAAACAAATCTGTGTAAATACACTGCCTATCACAATTATCCATTTACATTTACATGATTATTTGTAATTTTTACAATATACCTTAAAATCATCACTTCACAAATTTTGAGTCCATTAAATATGCAACACTGATTTTTTTATCATTTTATTTTCTTTCTTGTGAAGCTGAATGTCATATACAAGATAAATGAAGCAACAATATGGATTTTATTTAAATTGTGCTGTTTCTGCTTTAATAATAAAATACAATACTATCTGTTATACCTGTTATCCATGTCTTTTTTTTTCTTTTTTTTTCTTTTTTCCAGTTAGAGGTGAGATATTTGCTTATTTCCTCAGCTGATCAGCATCAGCCAGAGTATCCTAATCTGACAAAGGATGCATAAGTCATCTGGTTTGGAAAAAAATATTCTACATCTCAAATTTGTCACCGGCTTTTCCATATACCATCACTGCCTTCTACTGAGAGTAAGTAACATGTAATCAAGTCTATTAAAAAAATTGTAGAGTTGCTACTTGTAATTCTGAGCTAGAATAAGACTATGAAGAAAGCTAGCAGTACACATCACACCCTCTTGGAAGGTAGACCAGTAAGGTTACATTCTAATTCAGTTTACTGCACAGTCAGAAAGCAGAACTTAGAAGGAAAGATCCACACATCAAAGGCTTCTAATTTATTGAAAAAGCCGTACAAAATGTCCTCAAAACTTTCATCTACATTGTCACAAATGTACAGTTCTAATCAAAGCCACAGTAATGCGTGCCTCTGTAAATAGAAAGTATAAAGAGGAAAGGTGCAGGTGTGGAGAGAAAGATGCAGTAAAATTCTTGTAGCTCCTGCCTTGAAAAAGAGACCAACAAGATTCATAAATAGCTGATGTTCACCATGGATGGACCAGCAGCTGAACTGGCTCCATGGTTTCCAGTGCTGAAGGATACCTCAGACGCACCCCACATTAATGACTGTAGAACAATATCTCCCTGTCAGGTACAGATTTAAAATTTATATCCAGGCAGGAAAAAAATCTTAAAATAGTCTAGCTTTGCTAGATTTGAACTGTTCTTATTTCCAGTTTTTAAAGAGATTCAGACATTCCTAAAGAAGTAAGAGATTTGCCTTTGTGACAAATAGAAGTCTGAAGAAAACAGTGCAGTGGCAGCCTAAAGGTTCAGGTACTAGTGCCTGAAACTGGAAACCAGATCAGGAGTCTCTGGATTTGAGTCCCGTATAAGACCATGCAGAGTCAGTCTGGTTCCACTAACAGTGTCAACAAGGCCAAATATCAGGACCCACAAGTGATTCAATCATGAACGTTATCTGCACAATCCAGCACCCTTCTTGGAAAAGGAAGGGTATGAGAAGGCCTCCCATGACTTCAGAAAACTTGTATTTTCACAGATCCTATTATCTTGGGTTACATTTCATTAGTCAATGGAATGACCTGCCCAGGGAGGTGGTTGACTTGCCTTCCCTGGAGTTGTTTAAGGTGTGAGTGGATGAGATATTGAGGGACATGGTTTAGAGATTGGTGGGAATGGTTGGACTCGATGATCTGGTGGGTCTCCCCACCTGGTGGTTCTATGATTCTATGATTTCTGCATGAATACAAAGCCCTAATATCAATTTTTAATTTAGGCTGTGAATACAGATCATATGCTTCTGCACTAAAAGGACTTTTAGACTGATACTATTAATCTTGTATGGTAGATTTGAACAGTGCTCAGGATTTAGCAAAAACCTACTAAAAATATCACATTATTACTGTACACACTTGTATGGTCTGTTTATCACAAGCGCACATATGTGTTTGTGTGTGGCCATGTGAGTCTGTATCTCATCCAGTTAGGCTTTTATTTACATTTAAGCACCCATTATGTTTGGTTGTCTTGCTGAGAATATGAACTGTGCCTGGAGGAATTAACTGCAATTCTTTTCATAAAGATTGTAGTCTCTCTGGCAACCTTCAAGCTTTAGTTCCATTATCTAAATCTTTTATCTTCCTTTCTTTGATTGTAGGATAGTTTTTCATCTCTGCATTTTTCAGTGAATGAAGCATAGATGAAGTCTTCTAACATGACAAAAATATTCCACCTTTCTTGTGAAATTGCCCTGAAGGTCTCATCAAAGACAACACCCTCTGAATTATTAGGTTCATATGTTAAAAATAGTAACTTGCATTTCATTAAAATAACACAAGCTCACCATTAAGACTTCTGTCCTTTTTGAATTTGTGTGCACTGCAAACAGCTCTTTTGTAAATTTAATTGCTAGTCTGCTTTTTAAAAATAATTGTAAGAAAAGATATTGCCTCTTCCTGTTTCTTTGATTATTCCTTCTTATGCATACAGAAATACTGTATCACTCTGTAACTTATGTTTTTAGGATAAAAAAAAAAAATCTTATGAAAGCTTTCTGAAACTTAAAGAATAGCAGTTATGTTGGGTATTTTTGGCCAATCCCTATGGTTTTTTTAATTAGCACAAATCTTGATTTGCCGAGTGCTGATTTTTTGTCACATTCACTGATTAGGGTGGATTAGTGGTAAGTACTATCAGTGCTAAACTTGCACTTGGCCACTCTACCAGTACATGTGTGGTAGTCTGCCTCAGTTTTGCTGTTACTAAATCAGTGTTTGCACAGATTGTTTGCTCTGTGTGTTGCTCTTTGAATGCACTGCCTTAACTTAGTTCCTTGGACTTCCTCCTTTCACATTGTTGCACGTTTTTGCTCCTGCAGCTAAATTATCACAGTACCAGCTATCCTGTGTTCCTCAGGGGTCATGTTTGGGACCACCGTTGTTTAATATCTTTGTTGGAGACATGAAGAGTGGGATTGAGTGCATTCTCAGTAAGTTTGTCAATGACATCAAGCTATGTGGTACAGCCAATAGACTGGAGGGAAGGGGTGCCATCCAATAGGACCTTGACTGCTTTGAGAGGTGAGCCTGTGTGAACCTCATGAAGTTCAGCGAGAACCAAGTGCAAGGTCCTGCACACTAATCAAGGCAAATCCAAGTACAAATAAAGGCTGAATGGAGAATGGATTTATATTGACCCTGTAGAGAAGGTCTTGTGGGTGCTAATTGATTTTGAAGCTCAACATGACCCAACAATGTACTCTAGTAGTCCCAAAAGCCAACTGGGCTGCATCAAAAGAAGTGTAACCACTAGGTCAAGCAAGGTAATTCTTCCCTTCTACTCTGCTCTTGTGAGAATCCACCTGGAGTTTCGTGTTCAGCTCTGGAGCCTCAAGTACAGGAAGGACATGGATTTGTTAGAGTAAGTTTAAATGATGGTGAAAAAGATGATCAGAAGTTTTGAACACCTCCTGTTTGAGAACAGGCTGAGAGAGTTGGGTTTGTTTAGCCTAGAAAAGACTCTTGGGGCACCTTATAGTGGCCTTCCAGTACTGAAGGGGGACCTACAGGAAAGCTAGGGAGGGCCTCCTTATCAGGAAGTGCAATGATAGGATAAGGAGTAATGATTTTAAGCTGAAAGAGAGGAATTTAGATTAGATATTAGGAAGAATTTTTTTACTGTGAGGCTGTTGAGGCACTGGAACAGGTTGCCCAGAAAAGTCTTGGCAGCCCCCTCCCTGGAGGTGTTCAAGAACAGGCTGGATAAGGCTTTGAGTAACCTGACCCAGTGGAAAGTGTCTCTGCCTACGGCAGATGGTTGAAACTACGTAATCTTTAAGGTCCCTTCCAACCCAAACCATTCTGCAATGCTATGATTTTCACCCATATGCAGACTCAGGCCTATGCACATTGGTTCATTTATCAAAATCTAAGCAGGCTTTCCCAGCTGCAGCAAATAAAGCTTCTGTTGTAGGCCTTTCACATTGTAACTGATTGTGTTTCTGGGAATAACGCCATGTCCTGAATGCCAGAACTTCCCAGTCAAAATTCTGGCTTTATAATGCATGCTTTGCCCTGTGCCTCTCTGGCTTTACTTGCCCATGCTACATATCATTGTCTTAACAAGCTGCTGAGTTCCCACAAGCTGTTAAAACTTTGTGCCTCATCTCTCCCTCTCTCTCTTCTGGGCTTGTCATAACAGAATCACACAGCACATGCACAGACAATATTCCAAACAGGTTTTCATGTCGAAGAGAGAAGCAGTATATTCTCCTATCAAAAACCCAATGAATATTTTTTTACTTATGATATTTTGGGTTTATTATCTAAACTCAGCCTGAGAGAGTAAAGCAATGTATCCTTAACACTGCCTTCAACATCATCAAAAACAGCAGAAGGATATGAGAAGCAACTTGCTACAATAACAGAACTCACCTCATAGTTACACTGCTTTTCCCATATCATAATTTATATGGATATCAGAGACCGTAATATTTAATGGTCATGATAAATGCTCTAACAGTACTTCCAGGTAAAGCCAGGATATCTAACATTTGCAGGAGGAGTCTGATATTCTGGACTACTTCTATTTTAGGAGATTCTTTAAGTAAAGATCTAATACTCCATCATTTTGCATACTCAGACCATTTTTTTAAGACTTTAGAAATTCACAAGGCTGGGAGGGCATCTTATACACTGATTTTCTCGTTGTGCCCTTATTCAGAGCTGGGTTTCAGAAATCCTCTAAGGTGGGGAAGCAAAGGTGGGGATGAAAAATACATTGAACACAACTTTTTTGAAAATTTAGCATTACTACCAGAAAACAGTCAAAGGAATGAAGTACAAATTATGAATTAAACTTTGTAAAATTCTCGATATGCTAGTTTATCCTGTATAATTCTTCATCTTTCTTTTATCCTATAATCTGGGGCTGAACTGTTATGCATTATGCTCTATCTTTGCCCATCTCAGGAAGCACTAGTATACACTTGCTTACCTTCTTTGATATAGTCCATCCATCACTATAATATCATTATTTGTCTTATGATAAATTCTGTCAAGATTGGTAGAGTATAATTAGATTTCCAAACTCTAAAATAAGAGACAGGAAGGGCTTTTTATACAAAACATCATAGTGCAGGATACCCCTGAAGTAGTAATAACTATATCAGATTTTGGCATACTGTGAATGAGATGGTCAGACTGTCCTTGCCTCTTTCTCTGTCCAAATGAGCAAATGAGAACTAGCTCATTTCCTGTGTCTGTCAATCAATTACAATGCTTGCTCTGAGAATATATCAAACACTCCGCTCAAGAGATATTGTGCCTAAATGTTCTGGCTTACAATTGCCAGCTTTTGTTATTAAATCTACGGTAGGTGAAGCTGAGAGATAAATTTGGTTATAGAAGATTTAGCAGAGGTTATGTTTATTAACCCTTATTTAATCATCTCAGCCAAGCAAACAGCTTTGATCAACAGCATAGAGCTGTAGTTCAATATTTACACCTTGCATGAAAATACAGCATTTAATCTAATCAAGTTGGCAAATGCTGAACATGCTACATTAAATGTTTGTTCTTCAAATCTGGAGTTCATTCATTCTGTCATTCTAATTCCCGAACCCAATTTGAAAATAGTTTGCATTACATGCTATCTTGTAGCTTTATGTGTTTGCCTACTAAACACAGGTTAAATGACCTTGTCTTGTGAATGTGACATTGTTAAAATCAAAGAATAAATGCAACAGCATTATCTACTAAAAGAAAAACTGATGTACTACGAGCAGGAGGAAGACAAAATATCTATTTGCAACAGGCTTTTGCTACCAAAAATTGTTTTGTGTTTTGTTTCTCAGCAGAACATGAGCAGCTTGTGTACTGACTGTAATTTTTTCTCTTCCTACTTGAGTCAAATCTTTTAAACAACAAATTGAAAGATGAACAAATGAATGGAAAGATAGCAAAAATAAACAATGTAAAGTTAAAATCTCTGAAAAAAAATGACAGTCTAAAACAAAGCAGTGAAGCATGACTCTAATCTCACACAACCAAATTCCAGTAAAGCAGAAGTAATTCTAATGATCTTAAAAAAGCGTTGAGTAAGTATAATCAGATCACAGTCAAAGGCTTATTTCTTCATTGTCTCTTGGGTTTCTCATATTGGCATTAAGACAGCAAGAAAAAAGTGAAGGTGTATTTAAAAAACAAAACAAGAGTAACAAAAATAGTCCAAACTGCATTTCAATTCTCCTTGCTAATTTGAGGAAAGCAGGAAGATAGTTTATTGTAAATTTTAAATATATATATATATTAATAGAATGGTATCACAAGGACAGAAATAATTAGAAATTAGATTGGAGCTAATTTTAAAATACACGTGTCTTTTACTTGCAGCATATTTTAACACCCCCCCCCTTACAATTGCACAACATCTATAGATGTGGAAAAAATGATCTTGTATGAAGAAGCAGGATTGTAGTGATCACCACTGGAGGAATATGTCTGTGTTTTAAATGTTTCTTCAAAGGACTGATGACCAAAGCAGGCAACTGAACCTGTGAAAAGGACAGGTCAAGGACATGGCAACTCCATCAGCTCATAATGGCTCTATGATGTTCTGTGGGACATATCTGTTACTGGATCTATCATGCTTATCTTACCATCTGCCTGTCTCTGCAGTACAGACTAATCCTATGAACCAGCATTTATGTTTTCAGCCCCCGTTTATTTTATGCAACATAACATAGAAAATATTTCTTTAGGTCTTCTGCACATAGATACATCATTATTGATATAAAACTTGTTTTCCTCCGATACACAATGTTTTACTCTGTCCTCTATTTTTTGTTTGGCATATATATATACACACATATAATAAATATATGCATGCAAAATTTTTGAAATGATTTAGGGGAAAATATCAATATAGTTGACAAAATAACAGAAAGATAATGGAAATACATCATACTATCCATTCCATAAAGAAAATTGAGTGACTTACCCATGCTTACAAAGCTAGAGCAAGCAATAGATGTCCAGACTTTGATTCATCTGCTCTAAATTAGTTACCTGGAAATTAAATTCTGGAATCACAGCTACTCACCCCAACTTCCTCTTATGGCCAATGAAGAAAAAAGACCAATTTAAAGTAGCTTTCATCTCATCCTAAAATAAGTCACATTCTGGAGGTCTAATGATCTCCATCCACTATGAAGGCAGATAGGGCTTTCAGTTTATCCATAGATGAATTTATATGCTTGAAGTTAGGTGATATGGGCCCATCCAGATCTCCTGGTTCTTATGCTATATATGAATATAGATTAACAAATGTTATATATCTATATATTGTGTGTGTGTCTGTGTGTTACCTGGGGAATTTGATTCACATTCCTCTATTTCTCCATTGTTTCCATTGGTACTTAATTCTTTCCCTTCCCTCCACTAACTAAATATCTGACCGATAAACACGATGAACTATTTTATAGTTAAGCATTTAAGAAGAGATAGACGATGGTTGGAATGTTAATGCACCAAGGTAGATCAGAATCTTAGCACTGGTAAATGGTTTCTGAACCAATAGAGCATAGCGTCAGTGCTATAAAGAAGCACTCCCTGATGGATTGTTAGCAATACTCTAACTCTATTCAGGACAATAATATTGACTTCACATTAGATAAACATGGATCTTCTAAATAAGAGATGAATACACAGTAATCATCCTCTTCTTTGTGTCTAACAGCTGAAAGGCTGCAAGACACACTCTATAGAGTTTAATTTTAACTATAATTAGCTTTTGCAGTGAAGTGCAGTATGGTAACAAATGAAGCACAGTGCTGCAACACAGGACTAAGGAGAGAGTAGAGGCAGTCATACTGTTTACCTTGACAATTTTTTGCTTTTCACAAACCCCATTATCATTAAAGTGCAGGCATTAAATGACCCTTGTGCTTTCAAAGAGGTAGTTGTGTGAGAAGAAAAAACAAACCCAGAAGACCAAGCTATTGAATCTACGGTTGTAAGTTGCTAAAATGTGAATGTCGGCATGACAGGCATAAGAACAGTTTTTCCTCTTTACTTGCAGACCACAAATTGTGGAAAACCAGTGCAATGGCTCAGAGAAATTTCTTAGCATGTACCAATTGAAAATACATGTTTTAGAACCCTGGCAGAGGTCATAGCCTTCAGTGAATTTTTACCTTTACAGGCAAAATTTCCTGTCTGCTAATGAGAAACAGACCAGTTCTTTCAACCAATATATTGGCATAAACTAAGCAAAATAAACCACCACCAAGACTGTGTAACAATTTAAAAAAAACAAAAAACAGCCAAACAAAATACATTCTACTAGGGAATTTTTAGAACTATCTTTCCAATAACTATTGAATCTTATATAAAGTTATCAAAAAGTAGTATTTTCTGATTTGCAAAACAATTAGACTGCTGTCTTTTAAATTCCTCCGATGTTTAGAATTAGAGTAACAAACGTATGAAAAACAAATCTGCCTCTTATTGGAAAAATAAGTCTAAGTCTTTCCTCAGTTAGATACAGATATTCAACAAAATAGATGTTTCACAGAAGACACTGATTGTGGATGTGGGTGCAGATGCCTCTTGCGTCCTAATTCTGCATTGGTCATTTCCATACTTGCTGTTTTTCAGGTTTTTAATGTTTAACTCTGTTTACTAAGAGCATGAAAACTTTGATAAGCACTACTTTCAGTTTTATTATAACTCAACTAAATGGTAAAATCCAAAACTGCAATACTTACAGTCAAGTTACAAAAAGAATAAGAAGAATATGCATATCTTTTCCATATTCTGGGTTTCATTTTAACCTAACTTGCTGACATGTTAAAAAATCTAACAAATAAACCCCGTTTTTATATCCTTCACCTATATATATTTATCCTGCCTCACAAATGTCACCCTCAGATACGGCACAGCAAGATAAATATTAAATTAATAAAAAAAACCCTCATGAAAATATAAGCATTACCTTTCTTTGGAAATTCAGATGTGTCTTTACTGTAATTTTATTTACTCCAGAGAAAGACATAGAATTGACAAGGCCAAACAAAACTCTGTGTTTTCAAGTGTTTGTCCACAAACTTGCAATTAACTTAAATAACTTAAATTTAGGAAAAGTTTAAGCAATGACCAAGAACAAGAAAGTTTTTGACAGTTTATTTCAAAATTTGTAAAAAATTGTCACCCGTGTCATTACAAATTTTGGGGTTGAGTGCCTCTTTGTGTGCATCCCAAGACAACGTCCTTCTTGTGCATTACAGTTGTTCATGTAGCCTTGTCATTAACTGCATGGCTACTATAGCAGAAAATGAAAGGAAAGTTTCCAATTCACTGAATGGAAAAAACATATTCAAAGATACTAGACAGAAAAAAATTAGATGTACCTTTGCAGCACCAGTGACAGAAGGATCTGAAAAATGCTTTCAAGACACTAGTTATCTGAAGTCTGCAATGGCTAGGGATTATAGATTATTAAAACATGTGAAAATAAAGTACATATAATAGAAACATATCTTTATTACTAAACATTGATGCATACATTGAACTATGCTTTAAAATAAATGTATAAATGTCCCCTGGTACTTATTTCATTTTTACTTTGCTTAGAGATGTTTTCCAGAATACATTACATCATACTATATAAGGACCTTAAGTAGGACAATTAAGTATCATCCCATCAGCTTCAAAAGAGCTGCATTGAGTTTAAACCAGTAGAAAATCTAGTCTATTTTCTTCATCATTCTCAAAAAATCTGCTGCATGCTGCACAGAACTACTGTTTGAACATGAAGAAAAATAAGACTTTCAGTGTATGCACAGCAAGGAAAATCACTAGTTTTTTGATATTGCAGATTTAAAGGATATATGAGAAGCTTATGAGCTCTCAAACCTTACTATATTGCTTTGGAAGCTGGATGAGGGTAGACAGGATGAAGAGGTTTAGCCAGGTGCACATTAGAAATTGGAGTGAGTGCAACCATGCAATAAAAAGTATAACAGACAATACAATATAAAGATTTTATGAAACATTGGAAGCAACCAAACCAGCTTATCTCAAGTTTTACTTGCAAATATATTAATAACTCATTCTTCAAGTACAAGCAAGTTTTCTGCCTCCCTTTATCATTTTTTTCCCCTTTCTTCTAGTCCATCAATTTCAGCTAAAGATATGATTCGTAAAAATATATCTGGAAACTCTTTTATGATGCAATTTATGTTTGGAATAATGTGAACAATGCTTTCAAAAATTCAGTTATTTTTTATTTTAATCTACTTCTAACTCAGAACAAACACAATTTTTCCCCAGTGGAGGGGGTTGGGACAGGAGGGATTGCTCTCTAGCATGGTGGAAAAGATAAGCAGATCTTGAGAATCAGCCAGTTACAAAAAAGTTCATTGAGACCTAACGCCAAGTAAAGAGGTCATCATGCTCTAAATGCAGAATTTCAGTCAGCAATGCTTCTTTCACAGATTCAAAAAAGTTTAAATAGGAACATACACAGACCTGGCAGGACAATGCAATTGATGTCTGATTTATAGGAATCTTTTCTATGCATATTCCCTGTTGATGACAATTCTCTTTTCCTTATCACAATAAATGTAACAAAGATTAGTAGATATTCAGAACTTTGTGTTAAGACCATTACTTAAAATATCCAAACTTATCAGACACACACTTTTTAAAGGAAATCTTTCTGTATTTACAGTATAACAGTAAAGTTGAGTCACTGAAAAAAAATTAGGAAAAATTTATGAGGTAACTACCTCTGTCAATGGGTAGTTACAGCTTTACAGATTTTTGCAATGAGAATCACTGACTGGCCCATTTTCACTCTGAAAATAAACAAACAAATAACTGGTAATCATCACGCTAAAACGTTTACCCTACAAGTTTACTATGGGATGTTGTGGTATTCTATAGTGTATCAGTGGAAACCATGACTGCCAACTGGTATCAATTTGCTGTTCACTCAGGAAAAGTAAAAGTAGGCTTGATGAATGGTTAAACTGGCTAGACAATGCTTGGCATGCAAATGAGTGAAGACAGATACAGCGCAGGCATGGGATAGCTCCATGACTGTCAATTGACCCGGCAACACTAAAAGAAATTTAACTAATTACTTAATTAGTAAGTGCAGGAGTAAGTAGGATAATAAGAATCCTGAGAGAAAAAGAAGTCAGAATTGATTATGTATCATATGTATTCACCAGCTGTAATGTCTCATCTTTTAAAATCCACAAATGAGAGATATATAAACATTTAATTCAAATGTGTTATCTTCCACATGTATGTGGACGTTAAACCAATCTAAAATAATGGAGAATTGTATGAATCCTTTCAAGAAAAAAGGCCTCATTAAGGATGCAAGGTGCCAAGTAGACATGTTTTATAGCAATTGCTGAGAAGAAAGAGAAGCATTAGGGTCTTCATTTCTAAAATTAACTAGAAAAAAAGACAGAAATGAAATTAAAATGAAAAAGATTAGGTTCCACAATCACGTGCCGTAGTTTATACAAAAGGATAAATATTTTGGACAACCAAAAATAAATCTATAATTGAACAGCACTTCAAACAAGGAAAATAACTATCATTGAATGTCAAGAAAAACATTGAGATATATTTCACTGAATATGAAAATAACTATGCATGTACAATGAAGTTAGAGCCTTGCTCTTTCCTGAATGAAGATCTATGGAAGATTTGAAATTTCAGCTTCTGGGGCTTAATATTGCTGCTGTATCAGTACTTGCAGCAAATATTACTGTGAAATATTCAGTGAACAGAAATTCCCATTACATTGCATTGAATTTTAATTTCAACTTGAAAAAGAAAAAGATAATACTGTATCCTATGTTTGTCTTCTGTTCCATTCATCACAATGGGGTTCTTCTCGCCAGTTTCCAGAGGTTGCACCAGGCCTTAAAAGGCCCCGATAAATGTGTTTCTCAAAAAGAAACAAGCTACATTTTTTTTAACTGCACTTTAAAAAGTGCCACTTCCAATAACTTCTCTCTGCTACTTAACTGATTCTTCCTTTTTTCTGCCCAGAAGGTGCAACTCAGCATTCTCAGTCAGTACTTGACAAGCTTCTGCACCTTCCTGCAGCGTCGTGCTCTTGTGCAGCCATGGTGGCACCATCCCATCATCCAGAACACCAGCAAGATGCTCATTCTGCATCAACATGAACTGAAGGCATATGACAAATGGCTGTCAGATCCAGCTTAATGTCTATTTGAAGCCTTCATTGCCAAAATCCTTCTCCTTACCAGCACGCAGGTTCCTTCTGACACTAAAAACATTTGACCCTTTCTACAGCTCTGTACAAATTTAATTGTTGCAGAGGAATTGGGTTTTTCCTTCTGGGGCTTGCCAGCACAGTTGCATTCCTGCCTTTAAAATTAATTTGCTGCTTGAGAAAGAGCTAGACTACTCAAAGGAAGGATAGGAGCAAAAAAACAGGTGGGAAAATGGTGCCATCTTTACAGAGAATTAAATTTATGTCATGGCACACTATTCTGAAATATCACAAGGGTTCTTTGCAGTTTTAGTCCCTAATCACAAAAAAAAACTTGATTATTGCATCCCAACCTGTCATAGTGAAGTTACATTAAATGTACTCAAATATTTACAGGGCAGGCTATTTACAGCCATTCTTCATTTTTTTATGTCCTTTTTGAAGTCAATACTGCTCTTTCTCAAGTTTTTGATCATTAGCCAAGTCCTCACACTCCTGGATTTTATTTATTGATGGTATTCCCACTGTTTTCGTGGTGCAATTTCAGCATAGTCTGGAAAAGACAACCCATCTCCTGAAGGACTGGAGTAAAGAAAAGAAATTGAAAACCAGTAGACAGAAAAAATGCATTACACCTGCTTTATAGATGGGGAACTGAAGTGCAGAGAGATTGAATGGTGTCACCATTGCAGGGTATTTAAAGTATAAAATGAAACCAAATGCAGATCTACATAGACTTGCTACAAAGACTTAACGTGGTTTTTTGAGAACAGGTGAACCTTAGAGTGTGCTTTTCCTTACACAGCCTTTTAAAGTTCTCAGAGAAGTGCAATTGAACTTACAGTGTTTAAAAATATTCTCTCCAATGATGTTTATGCATGTACTCCTTTGACGCTAGTAAGACCAATAGAAATGCTTACAACAAACCCTGTGGAGCTCTGTCTAACCTTATAAATAATTCTGGAGAGGTTCTCTTTGAATTCCAAACTAAGGTTAGAGCTGACTCTCATTGCATTATGCATATGCATATCACACAGTGTAAATTTATTTCCTTAACAGTCTGTGTGTTCTGGAAGTTAGAATTATATAGGTGATTTACCCTTTAGTGAGTGTTGTTAGTGCAGCATATTACATACTTGGATAGCCTCAGTTCTTATTCATGGCTTTTTGTTTTTATTTTCAGGGATTAGACTAAACCACACATAGAGGGTGGGTAAGAATTTTTATTCTCTTTCATACTGCTGTGCTTGGAGATACGCAATGGAGAAACACCTTTTAAAAAGGTCAAATTGAAAAAGCTTCACTTTTATATGCAGATACTTGATACTAAAGAGGAATATACAAGGAGGCCGAACCCTGCAGCTTCTTTGAGTTTACATCTGTGCTGTGCTTTATGGATTGGAGAAAATTTTGCAAGGGTGAAGAAGAGGAATGGAGCTGTGAAATTAAATCACTATGCTTTGCAAAATTTGGGAATTTCTGCTGACTATCTGATGATAAAAAATACAGTAAATGTCTCATTTTCCTTTCTACAAAAGAAATAATTATTTTCAATTGTTAAAAATAATAAAATTCTTCAGACTTTTTCACCTTCAAAGAGGAAACCTTTCTTGTAACATATGGTGATGTAAAAGAATATTTTTTACAATATTTGAAAATCTTAAACTTGCTTTTTCCCCTTTCACGGATAAAATCCATCATTTCATGATAACTTTTTGGCTGATGTGAGGTAAAACAGGATGTGATTGGAACTGAAAGCTATCCAGTTTTATTTATCCCTGCTTCTCTGATTTAAAATGAAGCCTGGCTGTGTGCAGATGATAACTGTGAGCAAAGGTTGACATCAATTGGATCTGTAGGATGAGCTGTCTCTGTGTGTGGGGAAATATCACCTTTTTTAAAAGACGATGAGTGACACTGACAAAATAGACAAGGCAGTCTAGATCAATGACATAAAAATAGTTGTCATATGATGATTAGAGAACTAACACTCATAATAATCTCCTTCAATAGATTCCTCTGAGGTTAATGTTTGATTATTTGAACACACTATAGTGTTAATTATGGCTAGGCTGAATTTTACAGTCTAATTTGTATTTTTACAGTATGTGACATTTGAAAGCTTGAGGTAATTTTCAGTAACTTATTAGGTGTTTGAAATTCAGTTTGTAGCTTTTGCTTCAAACAGCAGCCTTTTAATTTAGTGCCTCTTTAGCATAGTGAGTTTGATGCGGCATAATCATTAGGGCAGAAACTATGTCTATAGGAAGTCTCATGGGAAGGTGTTTGTCAATTTTCCTCTTAAAAGAGAAAAGGTATTATTAGTCATAAATTTAGTTCAGTTCCTTTTTTAACTGAAAAAGAGGGGAGATTTACCTGACAGGAATCTGGGCTCTTTTTAAAATCCTCTAAACTATGGATGAATAAACCAGTTCAAGCAAAATACTAAACCAGTAATATATTGAAGATATATAGCCTTAAACATCAAAAAGCTCAAAGCATTTAATAAAAATTAATCTCATCTATGCACCTGTCTGTCTTTCTCTCTCTGCTCATTCATCTTGAATATGTCCAGTGAATCATGGTATTTGTACAGCACACAATTAAGCCTTGCCACTCACTCTTCAGATGAAGAATTATTATCCGCTATTCTATACAAAAGGCAAGGGAAGTATATACAGAAAAGCTACTAGATTTATCCAGATGTATTCAAGCTGTGTGCAACACAACTTGAAAAACAAATATCGTGATTTAAGTGGTGGGGGATTAATTTGAGGTGTCTGCAGTAAGTTACCCTCCTCTTCCTTTACAAACAGTAATGAGAGACGCTGATGCCTTTTGTCTGTTCTTTTTTAGGATCAGCTCTCCTGTGCTTTAGGGAGTTTATTTCTAATGACTGAATAGGTAGACCAGAGGACCAGATCAAATGGAGGTGTAAGGTGGCTTATTCATACAAGTTATGCCCCAAACAGAGTGAATCTTGGTCCATTTTTAAATTTTCTGCTAAGAGACATTTGTTTATGACATTCACTCTCCAGTCTAGGGGAACTGTGACTGCCAAGAGCAAAAAGTCTGCTGTCTAGGAAATCTGCACACTCAGGCAATTCAGTGTTTTACTTTGAATAATCTTTTTGACATTTCTTGAATCCAAAAATCTGTAGCAGAACTATTAAAAGCCTCTTGTGACAGATATGAACTGGAAGATTTGATGACGTAGGATTTAATGATCTTTTCCTCCTGCTGCAAGTATGCCAGGCTCATAGCCACAACAGCGGTTATAACCTCTTGTTGTGCAAGATCATGGAATGGATTCAGTAATAATAAGACATGTTCATAGTTGTGGCTGGTAGTAACTCCTAGTCATTTTGCAGCTGTCAATGTTTGTATCTCTAAATCATCACAGTGCCTCCAGCTTTCAAAACAAGGCTAGTTTTGAACAACATTACATCAAATGGGGGACAGTCCTTAAGGGCAAGGGAGCACAAGAGGGATGGGTACTTTTCCAAAGGGAAATCATGGCAGTGCAGGAGCAAGCTGACCCCATGTTACGGAAGAGGAGCCAGCAAGGAAAAAAAAAACATCTTGGTTAAGAAGAGAGATAGAGGTGGACATCAAAAACAAGAAGAATGTCTATGAACTTTGGAAGAAGGGACAGGCATCTTACATGGACTGCAGGAAAGAAGTGAGATCATGTAGAGTTAAAATCAGGAGGGCTAA
>WAAB01021350.1:0-18655 GCA_013389865.1 Piaya cayana
CTCGTCGTTTCATTCACTATCTGGTGAAGAACCTCGTCGGTTCATTCTCTTCAATATATTCCAGAAATCAATAATTTAAATAGATGTGCTCTTCAAAAGGCACCGAAGGATACCTCTCTTCTCTGTTACAAATAGAACAGGCATTAAAAACCCACACACACCCTCCAAACCAAGCAAGAAAGTGCTATTTCCTACTGCTGCTGTGCATGAAAGTTGAAGGGAGGGTCATGGAAATCAGTGCTACATGTTACAGACTTACTTCTATAATTGAATCATTGAAAAACGTTAAATATCTTCTGTCTATTTAACCACATGTGCTTTGACAACCAAAGTTGTGTGCTCATGCCTTTGCTTTTCTTCCCCCCACACACTGCCCCATCAACCCTCCAGGGTTCTAACCTGAACTCAGAAATGTTGAGGACTTGATCTACTCCAGACTGCACTATCCAAGTCAAAGTGTGATAGGGAGACTTTGAAGAACAATATTGATAAAAGGGTCATTGGTTCTACTGATACTAGGAAGAAATGGGACAGTACCCTTGTCCTTTATTCAGGAAATAGCTCCTTCGTCTCACTGCACCCTTGATTAATTAAATATGTAGTGGGATCTTCCATGCATCAAGCATAATGTTACTGGAATAATCTTTCCTATGTGTCATTATTTAACCCACTAGGCAGCTGAGCCTCACACTGCCTTTCACTCCCACCGTGGTGGGATGGGGGAAAGAATCAGAAGAAAAAATAATACTCATGGGTTGAGATAAAGACAGTTTAATAAGAGAAAAGGGAGGGAATAATAATGACGATAAAAGAATATACAAAACAAGTGATACATTATACAACTGCTTATCACCTCCTTACCAATGCTGAGTCAGTCCTGAAGCCACAGCTCCCCAGTCAACTAGTCCCCTAGTTTATATACTGAGCAGGATGTCCTAAGGTATGGAGTATCCTGTTGGCCAGTTTGGGTCAGAATTCTGGGTACCACAGCTTTACAGACACTCAGAAAAGTAGCTTGGAGAACAGTGTTAGGGCAAACATCAGCAGCGCTTTTCTACGTCTTAAAAAAAAGTTCAACTATTTCTAACATAAAAGAATATCTGAAATCCTAACATGCCCTCTCTTAGGTAAATGCAGTAAATAAACTAATCTGTACCACATATATCTGCTTGAAGTAGAAAAAAACTGTCCTAACAAGTTTCAGGGAAGTATACAGACCTCTGAGGATAATGGGCTGTGTTTACTGTTAATGCTCTTCAGGATAACTAAGATAATTTCTAGTTATAGGTTACTTAAGAACTGGGAAGCAATACTGCTGTACTCCAGCACAAGATTGATTGAAGGATATATATAGATTCAAGTAAGCTCAGGTTAATACACCTGCAGAAAGCATGAATTATTCTTATATTACATTTATGAAACATGTCCCACTTATGAGTTTTACCTTTCCCAATTTAATCAATGTTTAGGTGATCATACTTGCCAAAGATATTTTTTTGGAGTATGCAACACAATCAGTATAGAGGCATATGAAAAGTGTGAAAAGTGACTTCACCTCTTCTATGTAAAAACACATGTTCAGGTGGTGCAGATGTAATACCAAGCAGGGAGAGAAAGAGCAATGTGACACCAGGCATAAAAAAAGCTAACATAGCTAGAGGTACAACCTCTCAACATAGTTTTGATTTTCTTTGTAACCCATCTTCGTAAGTAACTCTGAGAAAATCTCAGCTCAAGTGTCATTGACAAAAGCACCATTTATACAAAATAGAAAGAGCAGTAATGCAAAAGCATTCCTTAAGACACGCTGAAGGACAGCAGGAGAGCTAGTCATCTTTAAAAAAAAATTGATAACTATAATCCTCAAAAAGTATCGATTGCTCAAAATACACCCACAAATGATGGAAGTTTTCAGGATTAGACAGACAGTAACTTTTTGAAACATATAGAGCCTTTTTAATTTCTTCCAAAGACAGATTTAAGCCTTTTTCTAGAAATACAAGATCCTGCATAGATCTTCGAGAAGAATAAACTGAAATCTAGTGTTCTGTGCCACTGCACTATGAAAAGAGTGTATACTAAATGTAAATGCTACATATACCCATGTTGTGTCAATCAGCAGACCACCAAATTCTCTCCTAATTTTTAATTGATGAATATCATCAGAACTGTCCAGAGACCTTCCCCATTCGTTCCACAAGCAAATACGTAAATGCATTGAAAATCAATTCATAAGCAGAGAACAGTATCATTTTATATGTTAGAAAGGTCACAAAGATAACAGGACAAATGGCTTGGCCTCTTGTCTATCATTATAAGTAGAGTAATAAAGCTTTATTACTCCAGTTTCTCACCTCATGAAGACATGGAGCCTGATTCATCCTACCTGGCATTTGCGAACTCTAAAAGTGAATGCATCTTCAGTGTAGCTCTTCCCTGACTGCAGACAAAACATCTGTCAGTCTGCTTTAGCTTTCAGCTCTGTTACCATAGCCCTTTTAGACTACGCTAAGCACTGGTGATGCTGTGTGCTTGCAAACTTCCTTTGCACATGGCCTTGTGGTACATCTACTCTTGGATGCTACACTGCACTTAAGAGTCCTACGAGGCTGCTGCACTGCTGGTTTAAAGATCGTCTGCGTGGAAGGTGTCCAGCAGGTGGCCTGTGGAGGATTCATTCATGCAACCCAAACTCAGGAGCTGGCACAAATGACAGGCAAGGTCCCTGCTTCTCATTTCACAGCAGCCATTTAAGTTAAAATCCAAATTCAATATTTTGATTGTCAGGTTAGTTGAGGAGTTATGTAAATTGATATTGAGGTGTCTATTTAAATAATAAGAAGTGCTCCCTTTGGGCTTTTACTGAGGGTCTAGCATTTGCAGGATATGGAACCACAGTAGCATGATGCTGAGTGTGATACATTTTGAAATACCCCTCTCTTTCAAAGCCAGGCAGCATTGTAGCACTTTACTCAGTCAGAGTGTTTTCACACTTTACCAAGAAAAAGATTCCTTTTCAAAATTATGAAGGCCAACCTCTCATACCCAGCAGCTGAACCACAGAGAATGTCCAGTGCTATTCTAGCCTGGCAGTTGCACACCAATTTCTTTCCACATTGTTAGAGGTACTTTAGCCAAAAGCAATATCTTGATCCAGCAAAACCAGGAGTGTGTCAGTCTAATAATTTCCTGATTCACTCTCATAACAAACACATCCTTTCAACCCTCCACATCAGGACTGTTTGTTTTAAAATGAGATAGTATTTAGATTTATGTTTGAGCCCTTATTGAAAGAAGCTCCTATCAAAAGAACATTAAAAGTATTATGAAGAGACATTGCCCTGCCATGTTTCTCCATCCCTATTTCCCACTTAGTGCACTGGACTGTAAGAAAATACTAAATAGCAGTATACAAGTATTATTACTTCAAATCTGAAAGCCTGAGGAATCCAATTATGTGCTCAAGATTGGGAAATCAACTTAAACACCTGTGAATAAGTGAGTGCTGCAGGCTGGATGCTTGTAGTATTCACTGAGTAACTGACAAGGTCTCATCCTCTAAACCTTGTAGACAGGAATGGTGTCGGGTTTTATACTAAAAGTTTTAGTTTTAGTAATTGAATTTAAATTAGTTAGTTCAGAAAATGGTAATTTTTTTTTAGATCATAAAATAAATAGGAAAGTATCATTTTGCAACAACAGCACAAAATAAATCTCTGATCTTGAATTCTGAAGCCATTGGCCTCTTTAAGTCAGCTGGCAGACAACTACAGCTCCCTTACTTCAGGATCCTAACAAGAATAATAATCTAAATGGGTATGATTAGATGATTTTACTGCTTCCTGATTCCAGTATTTCCACCTTTTTTTTTAAGTTCTCCTTTCTCTTCTACATTTATACTTTCCAAATCAAATTATTCCCCTCTTCTATGATTTATTTAAATTTCAAGTCAAAGGTAAAGTAGTGAATGGTCATTAAAACAGTAAATTCACATGCTGAATAAATATCATCCTCTTCCCATGTAAACTCTTTCTCCACAATGAAGAGTATAGAATTCTAATTTCAACCTAGTAAAAATCTAATTTTAATGATACTCACATTACTAAAAAAAAATAATTAAACCAAAAAAAGGGTAACATTCTGGCTCTTTTTTTAAAGCTTCTTGGCTATGCTACAAGGGAAAAATGTAGAAATATTTTGTGATGAGAATGCCTGAGGCTTTCTGGCCACAAGCTGTCAACACTCTCAGAGGAGTCAAGGACCACACTGTACTTTGCTAAAATAGTGGCCGTACTGGCAGGACAGGGTGTTGGGTGATGGACATGGTAAAAAGTTACCATTTAGTTCTCCAAGGTAGTAGTTCACTTTCTTCTGAATGCAGCAGAATATTTTTGAAAACGTATTTTAAGGAAGATCAGACGGTGAATGTTTTCTTCTTGGCTAGTTAGAAACCATAGGTTTATAATCATGTAATGTCCATTACTTTTCAATTTATTTTTAAAATACAGAGAAACTAAATTAATTTATTTGCTCTTCTTGTATGAGTAATATCAATTTTTTTTTCATTGTTGTAGCAAAATAACTTGCTTTCTGCGTATGTTTCAAATTGGATCTACAGAGCTTATTTCAAAATCAAACATAGATAAATTTCAAAATCAAACAATCACATGTGCACAGCTGACACTTAACAAGACATTTTTACTGTCTGGCACTTCTGAAAAGGTTGTTATTTGGTGGATGGCAAGAGAGTTGAAGAGCTCAACCTACTTTGATACCAATTCCTAGTTCTCTGATAATTTTCTCAGCTTTCTCCTGTTTTGCTCCTCTCTAATCTTTTTTCTGATCTCAGTCAGAATGTCTTTGGTTTAATCAGATATAATATTATGTTCTTGTTGTAGATGTTTAATCCATATTGTACCACCTGGAATAAACTCAACAATAAAGTAACCACAAAAGACAATATAAAATCCAAATACCTGAAAAACAGCCTATACACACAACGTAATACAAAGTTTTTTTCCTTTCAAAACAAGTTAACAATTGTATATTTATGGTCCTTTAGGTGTATTTCCCTAAAGAATATTAAAACCTTATAAACACATATACACAGTTTACACTCTCTAAAATACTGTAAGGAGTGCAAAAGAATCAACTGGCACTGTTAACAGTCACATTTCAGCTTAATATTAAACTCCTGGATGCACTGCACTCTATCACTCCAAATCCCCCAGGGTTAATATGAACTCAGATATCCAGCGACTCACAGAAGCTAGCTAATTTAATGAGACTACAAATGGGGTCAAACCTACACATTTCTTAAGATCACTGTACTATCTATCAAAAAGGGAAAAAAGCAAAAAAAACACATTTACAAAGTTGTAGCATTTTTCTGCTAGATTTCTAAAATTTGCTTGTTACAGGTTACTGCACAACTTATTACAAGGTCCTCCCATCATCCTCAGGCTGCAGTGAACCAGATTAAAAGAAAACAGGCAATTAGGGAAGAAATTCCCAAGAAATGTGAACTGAAGTGGCAAATATTGTATTTAACACAATATGGTACTAATATTTCTAATAAGTAGCTGTGAAAACCGAACAGAAACATACTCTGCATTTACAGAAAGCAACTGCCAGGTAGTATTCAATATTAGCATCTCTCAACAGTGCAACAAGATGATGTGCACCCATCAGCCATAACAAGGCATGTGAGTTCATAACATACCAAGTGCTGACACAATAATGATACCAGTATCATTAAATAGCAACCTGTGGAAATAAGCTAATAAGAACTTCCATCATGTTTCCCCCGCTGAGGTGGAGGAAGGAAAGACACAGGAAGGTAAAGTGGTTTGCCTAAGGCAAGATTACTCAGCATTACAATCAAGGGAGAATCAGAAGAAATGATGTATACTGCCAAATCAAAATTAAAGTTTCAAGAAAACTTATTGCCCTTTATGAAGACAGATAGTAATACTGTCCTTTCTCACAATAACAAATTCAGTGAACCTGATTTTTGGAGCAATAGATCACTTCATTAGGCCAATCTCTGTTCTCAAGTTGCATTAAGGGAGGACCACCTGGAGTTTTCTAAGGTTTTTTTTTTATTAGCACAGGTGAATGTCCCTGGAACTGCTTCCAGAGCTAACAAGAACAGTTCCATCTACACTACTAACATGATAACAAAAATACTATGGACTAGATGCTAAAATAAGACACAAAAGTATGGATCTCTATTCTTGCCAGCAGAATCAGAATGGTTTGCGTCAGAAGGGACCTTTTAAAGATTATCTAGTTCCAAACCCCCTGCCATGGGCAGAAACACCTTCTGCTAGATCAGATTGCTCAAAGCCTCACTCCCCCCTTCAATTTTAAAGCCTAATCAATCAGCCCTGCTAACTCTTAAGCAAAAACCCTTTTTCCCTCTGCAAGAGGAGCATACCATCAGACACCAGTAAACTTGATGATGAATAGACAATCCCATGGTCAAAAAACCTAAAGTCCTGCCAATGACACCAGTCTCAGAGCCACATGTTGACCAGCTGGGTCTGCCTGCTCAATTCTATATAACTTCCTGCTACTGAAAAGATTGGAGAAAATACCACCTGCATACCTGACCCTTTAACCAACCGACCCAACCAAAAATCCATTTTAATTGCTTTAGGATTTCTCCTTGCTATCACTTTGCTGTCTACATGAAAAACCACTAGTGGGTTATAGTCTGAGGACATTACCAGATTGGAGAGATTTCTGGTTACATCTCTTACCCTGGGCCCAGGGAGGTATCAGACTTCCCTGGAGGTTGGATCCAGTCGGCATATAGGACCGTCCATTCCCCTCAGAACGGAGTCACTTATGACAACCACCTTTTGCCTTTACATGAGTGCTTGTGATGCAGGGAGTTGACTGTTTAGATGACTCCTCTGTCCTTGAAGGACCTACACCCATATCATCAGCTTATGCCCATCCAATAATGGGGCTTAATACCTGTTGTGTAAAGGCACCTGGGAAGCTGAGGCACCAAACAATAAATATTTCATGCAATAACTGTGAAGATACAGTTAAAAAGTATTGTCTATGTCTGACAAGGTAACCTAGCTGTCAGGCAAGTTCTGTCATTGTTGTTTCAAACACATTAATTAGATGGTCGTTTCTGAAAAGGATACCAAGCCGCAAACACAAGATATTTATTGGGCAGATGGGAACTGCTATTTATCTTAATACATAAAAAGATACTTTTTTTTATAGACTCTCACATTTCAAATTAAAAAAAAGCATTCTGAAAATAATTAGCCAAGTAACCTCCATGATAAAGGCTATACCAAGCACTTGCCTGAACCCTTTACAGAGCTTGCATGCTACATACTCGGAAGCATGTTACTAACCCTGACAAGAGGCATTTGGGATAAATTCTTAACCATCTTCAAGGATGAAATATGGTGTTTGATCATTTTTAAAAGTTCCCAACTAAAAGCATGCCACAATTACAAATTGCCAACTTTAATGAAAAATACGTCTAGTAAGACCACTTGAACAGATTACTTAAAACTCATCAATTGGTTCCTAAAGTCACTATAACTTCAGTTACTATAACAGACAAATCCACTTTTCCTTCAGCTTAAAAGCCAGAATTCTTTTGTGAGTTGTCCAGTTCAAAATAAAATATTTTACAGCATAGCTGTGGGAAGACACATAATGTATTTCTACAGCATATTATACAACTGAATATAAAGATATAGTGATAAAACTATCAGAATGAAAAGGTTAGGAAAAATTTCTCATTCTGGCAGACTTGCACACCCCAAAAATGCATAAAGTACGAGTGAAATGTAATTATTTTTACTGCCTGTGAGCTAAACTGCTGATCTACATTTTAACATCCTGAATATAGGAACAGAGATATTTTACCCAAGGGTTTAAATTTTAAAAAAAAAATTCCATTGAGTTCAGATTCCTCATGAATTCCACCAAGTGATGGCAAATCAATAGTCACTACTTAACTAACGACATCCTTTGGATCCAGTCAACCAGCATATCTGAAAATCCTTCCCAGAAGGACTATATGGATACACAAATGTGTTAACTACCACCATCAAATTTCACCAACCTGGCTTTCAGTCTGGTTGCATGTGAAATATACATCACTAAAATCAGAAATACTTCTTAGTAAGGCAAGCTCCCTTTCTAGAGCTATAGAATTCCTTGCTGAATTGTTATAGGGTAACTGAGTGAAATGAGAATACAAGGCCATTAAGTAAGGCATCATTAGTGCATTGAGCTGTGTAATAACTGAATTTATTCCTTGTCACCAAAAGGAATGCTCTGCATCATTAGTAGATTAACTGTCTTTTTTCTACAGCACTCTTCCTACAGCTCACTGCAAAAAGAAGTTCTTCAAACAGCATGTTCAATTCCTCGACAAGCAGTCCATTCTTGAATAGTTTTTAAAAATTCACAGAGAAACATAAACACCCGGAACTTTGAAAATCTTCAGCTCTAGATCTTTTATTGCAAATAACATGCATTTTTTTCTCCAGAGTTTCTTACAGTCTTCATCTGAATGCTTTGAAAGAGCCACAATGTACAAGTTCCTGTCATCATCCAAATAAAATGGATTATAGGGAGTGTAGGACTCAAATTAGCAAAGCAACATCTATCCGCAGCAAATACCCTGTAAAATACGAACAGGAAACAAAAAGGTGATCTACTTTGCGTGAAATGCTTGCCAGATTGGAAGTTCAGTTTGCAGACATACATGGGATAAGCCCGAAATACAGAGCAAACCTTTGATTATCAGCAGCAGACACAGCAGGAAACCATTAAATAGAAAGAATGTAGCACTTACAGAAGATGTTTTAAAAAGATTGAGGCCATATATAATCACCAATTGGACAAAGCATTTAAAGCACACACACTTAAACATGATTTTATGATTAATGATGAACTTGTGCACAGCCTTGGAGTTAGGATTGCTTATCCTAGAAGGGTCAAGGTGTTAAAAAAAATAAAAAAATAAAAAAATATGAAAAGGAGAGGCAACGCTTGTGAGAACAGGCACTAGTAACAGAAGCAGTAACAAACTGCAGAAGCCATGCAGGTAGAAAGTTAACCATTAAAAAAGAAATAGGTCTGAATGACTTAAAAGAGAATAATCTTTATACAAGTTAATTCACAGAAGTTGCATCCCTAAGAATCAGTCACCTGAAGGAAAATATCTAAGAAAATAGGCAGGGATCCAAACAGTAACTGTTTCAATGAACTGATACGCAAACAATAGACTTGCTACCCAAAATTCATTCAAAACCAGAACCTAACTTGAACTTGATGACAGATGAAGACACGGCATCAAAACCTAC
Source organism: Piaya cayana (assembly GCA_013389865.1). Classification (NCBI taxonomy): domain Eukaryota; kingdom Metazoa; phylum Chordata; class Aves; order Cuculiformes; family Coccyzidae; genus Piaya; species Piaya cayana. The sequence goes on from WAAB01021350.1 coordinate 9,354, forward strand.
AGATTCCCATCACCTACAGAATACAAGGGGCAAGAGATCATTGACTAGCTGAACTTAAACGGATTTTGTCCAAGACTCACTTTGTGTGATTGGATAACAATTTCCCTGCCTTTGACTCCGAGTATTAAATCACCCAGTATGCATGAAATTTTAGACATTCTAGAGATAGAAGCTCAATAGGTAATCCATTCTTTTCCTGNAACCATTAAAAAAAAAATAGGTCTGAATGACTTAAAAGAGAATAATCTTTATACAAGTTAATTCACAGAAGTTGCATCCCTAGGAATCAGTCACCTGAGGGAAAATATCTAAGAAAATAGGCCGGGATCCAAACAGTAAGTGTTTCAATGAACTGATATGCAAACAATAGACTTGCTGCCCAAAATTCATTCAAAACCAGAACTTAACTTGAACTTGATGGCAGATGAACAGAAGGCATCAAAACCTACAGATTCCCATCACCTACAGAATACAAGGGGCAAGAGTTCATTGACTAGCTGAACTTAAAGGAACATACCTATGCGATTTTGTCCAAGACTCACTTTGTGTGATTGGATAACAATTTCCCTGCCTTTGACTCCAAGTATTAAATCACCCAGTATGTGTGAAATTTTAGACATTCTAGAGATAGAAGCTCAATAGGTAATCCATTCTTTTCCTGACAGCCCTATTTGAGGTCCTGTGTCTTAATAAAGAACATCTGAACACAATAAGTCAACATATTGAAAGGCTTTTCACGTATGTTTTACTTCAAATTCAAATGTTCTGAAAACACATTTTCTCAGCTGTACAGAGGCCATATGAAGCTCTAGAAGTAAAATCTGGTGTGAACAGCCTTTAAAATCATTCAGTTCCTGAAAAGGTAGAAATACGTCTTACTTTACAAAGATTTGTAACACATCTTCCTTACTATTTGTCAAGTGTTGGGGGTTTCTGGATGAGAAATACAATTTCATCATAACAAAAATAATCTATTATAGACTTCCTTATTTTTAATCACATATGTCCATAAGTTTTATAAAGTTCTGGATGTTCCTGTGCCAAATCAGGATGACAAAAAAAGTAGAATCAATATAGATTCTGCAGTATAAAAAAAATTCTTTTGTTTCTACTTCAAGTCTCAGCTTTCAACTTTTGGTAAATATTTTGTTGACATAGAAATATAAACAATTTTTTTTCTTCCCATTCATTAAAGGCTTTAGCATCATTTCAATCAATATCTCTTTACTCACTGAGCAAGCAGTAAATTACTCAGAGTTGTGAAAGAGAACATGATGCCCAGCACTTCATGGGTGGAAGGCAGTGGTCATAGAGCTCCGAAGACAGCCTTAGAAGTGTTTGCTTTCTGTTTGCTAAGGAAAACCTGCAAGTCATTTTGAATAGTTCATAGAATGGTTTGGATTGGAAGGAACCTTAATCCCCTAGTTCCAATCCCCTTTGCCACAAGCAGAGACACCCTCCACTAGACCAGGTTGCTCAAAGCCTCATCCAACATGGCCCTGACCACTTCCAGGGATGGGGCTTCCGTGACGTCTTTGGGCAACCTGTTCCAGTGCCTCACCACCATCACAGGAAAAAAATTCTTCCTAGTATCTGAATCTGCCCCCCTCTCAGTTTCAAACTGTTATCTGTCGTCCTTTCACAGCACTCCCTGATAAAAAGTTTCTCTCCATCTTTCCTATATGCTCCCTTTAAATGCTAGAAGGCTGCTGTAAGGTTTCTTGGTGTCTTTTCTGCTCCAGACTAAACATTCCAAACTTTCTCAGTCTGTCTTCATAGGAAATATGCTCCAGTCCCCTGATAATCTTTGTTACCCTCCTTTGGGCCCAATCCACCAGGTCCATGATCCCTTATGCAAGGGGTTCCTCAAACTGAAGGCAGTACTTCAGGCTGGGTGTTCTGAGAGCCAAGCTGAGAGGCAGCATCACCTCCCTTGGTCTCCTGGACACACTTCTTTGAAAGCAATCCAGGATACAGTTAGTTTTCTGGGCTGCTAGCTCAGATTCAGTTTTTCATCTACCAGTGCTTCCACATCCTTGTCTGTAGCTCTGCTTTTGATCCGCTCATCACCCAGTCTATATCCACATTTGAGATTATCCTGACCCAAATGTAAAACCTTGCACTTGGCCTTGTTGAACTTCAAGTTTTGCACTGGCCTACCTCTAACCTGTCACAGTCCCTCTTGGATGGAAATTCCTCTGGAGTTCCCTGCAGTCTGCATTGAAATGGTATTCCAATTCACATCATCTGCTGACAAAACAAAGTTTTTGGTTCTCTCTCACTGCAGGTTCCTTAAATCCTTCAGTATTGTTCTGGGATTTTGAACCTAATCAACAATTTCTTCACTTCTACTGAAGTTCTCATTCTTTAACCATCTCCCAAGTCACCCCCAGTTCCTCTGGATCTAAGATTTATAATCTGCTTGTCCCAACAGATTATAAATTTCCAGATATCAATTTCATCTATTTTTATACATAGACACGGAAACACAGATGCAGAACACTATTTTTTCTTGAAACCAAGCCAATGTTGACCTCAAATTTTTATACTAGGAAATTCAATGCTTCTTTCACTTTAGCTCTCTGTGCCTTAAACTACAGCTAATTCATGGGCCATAACAGTGTGGTCTATTGCAAAAGGTCCTAACTATTTCAACCATCTGGGATTTCTCATACAGAGCTTTCTGAAGCCCTACTTTTGCTGCATGTTAGAGAAGCACATTCCTCATCACAAGTTCTTAATTTAGAAAAGGTTTCAGTCTGAACCTGAAGAATGCAGTGATTTCTTTTTATGTGTGACACTGGCAAATACCAATTTCCAGGGTGGAAGTTTGTAGGATGTTCAACTATTCCATTTACTCCAATAAATTTGAGTTTAGGGTAAGATGATTACAATCCTACCTGTACTTAAAAGGCATACTGCTCTTACATTCCAATGGAAATAAGTAAATGGTTAAATTTTTGCTTAATACAGGACTTTTTAAAGTCCTTTCATGAATCTCCTTCCTTCAGTGATTGCCATCACACTTTGTGTACATATCAGATTACTAACTACAGCTTGTATATGTTCTTTTTACCAGAGAGCTTGCATGCATAGTGAACAGATCTCCAGCTAACACATCTCCTACTATGCAGATATACAAAAACAGAACTGCAAGAAATAAAATAAAATTAAGATTAAAAAAAAAAAGTAGGTTAAAATATGCCAAAAAGCATACTGGAGGAAATTCAGATTTCTTAAGAGCTGATAGATACTCTAATACTGATATTCTTAATAAGAGAAGGCATGTTAATTTATATGACAGGATACTTACGTGGATATTCTAGAGAAGTTACCAGAACACCTGCAGGTACATAGTAAATTTTAAAGAGCAATGCAAGGCTGTAAATAGGCATGGTGTGACCTCATTCACATTGTTCTTTTGTAAAACTCAAATCTCTAGTTAGAAAGGAAGAAAGTAACAAAAGGAGGAAGGACGGTCTTTTGGTTAAGAACTGGGAGACAGGAAACACAGATTCTGTTTTTAGCTTTGCCACAGAATCCCTTTATGGCAAACTTTCACAGCTTTGGGGTATCATATCAAGGAAGTGATTTGGGGAGACAGAACACTACAAAGGGTTTAAGCTTTTTTAATCTAGATACTTGTGACTGTCTACTTTCTTTTCATCTGAAACAGTGATAAAAATTCTTGTCTATATACCAAAAATGATGTAAACTTCCACCAGAATACAACATAATGGCACCAAAACCAGGGAAAAAAGAAACTAATTATTGACACCTCATACTCAAAGTATTATCTTTAAAAACAAACAAAAATGTAAATAATCAGCATTATGCTTTGCTCATATGCAAGTTCAAATTACAACCTCCAGCATTGTATTCCATTTTTTTTAAGCTTAAGGGATGTTTAGACAATGTATCAAAGAGCCCAACAGTATTGCACTTCTGAAGATCAACAACAAATTCTCTCTGCCCCCAACCCACTTTATTTTCAAGAGTATCTCCAAGATATATAGCCCAAATTTCAACATCTTTCAGCAAGTTGAAGGGGGCTTCGGGTGTGTTTTTTTCCTGGGTATGCGTTTGATTTTCAGTTTCTTTGGGTGGGGTTTTTTTTTGGTTGTTGCAGCAGCGGTGGAGAATTTTTTTACCTAATTTCCACGAAAGACCTTCCTTTATTTAAAATATATCAAATTACACTGTATTTCTCATTATTGAGCCACCAAACATATAATCCAAGAAGCAAAACCTATGCCTTATTTCGCTTCTTGTTACAACTACTCTTTCTTTAAGAGAACAACTTCAGATTCTGCACTGCAAATACCAAGTTTAGTGTACCATCCAATATGGTAAGTACAAGAAACCATGACTAAAATAAATAAATTTTAAAAAATATAAACTACAATTTCAACTGGAAAAAAAAAAAGATAAGTCCAAAGAACTTTCACTACCTGGGCAGGGAGTGTCAGGAGGGGGTTGGTGGGTGTGTGCCAGGACTGAAGTGAAAGGCAGCTTCTTTTACACTGGCTTTCCCATATGGGAAAACTCACAATAAATACAAAAAAACAATACCAGTAGAAAGATGTGAGGAAAGGGTCACAACATTTTCCAAAAGCTGTACTGAAATAACTCTACAGCAGGACAGGGCTATATACATCTCTAAGGAATACGAGTACGCTTCACATGCTATAATGAACTGACCATCACAGACAGCAGCAGGTTATTCTTTTATGGCCCTGTAAAGTGCTTTATGTAGGACTACTGACAGTTTCTGGAAAGTAACTAGACTGATTCTTTATAAAAATTGATATATTTCCAGCTGTTTTCTCTTGTAAGGGACAAAGCTATCGCTAACTGTAAGTTCGTAATTCATTAAAACAGAAAATAATGTTTCTGTAACAATTTGTTTTTCACTTAGCATACTGTGTAGGTTTGAATAGTGTATCCATAACAGTCTAGATGTCAATTAGCGAAAGTAGGTCTGACAGTATGTTAGAAAACCACTAGCACAGTGACTCAATTCTCTAGGGACTTTCCAGTGCAAGCTGTGATTTCCCACGAAGTCTCAGGAGAGAGAAGAGTGTAAACAATGATACATGCAGCATAGACTTGATTTAAAGGGCCCAGTTCAAAACTCCTTTCGCAGCTCAGATAACTGTTGACTTTAATTGCTTCTGTGGTTTGTACATGCATGGTACATTTTCTTATGCTTTTACTTGTGAAGGTTTGAGCTAAACTTGAAGCAAGACATGTCTGTGGTGCTTCACAGCACAAACCTCAGTTAGATTTGTGCTAGCTTTTCCTGGTAACAGGACAAAATAACATATGCTTTAAAATTAATTCAATTCTCTCTCGAAAGCAAGAATATGAAGTGATGGTCCCTGACTCCACCCCATGGAAGATAATTAAAATAATAAGTATGACAGGATGCTGTATTACCATTTATGCTTAGTCCACTCCAGGCTCAGCTATTCAGGGTTTCTAAAACTCACTGATTTCCAGAGCAAGTTTTGGCTAGAATCTAATGAATAGTAATGGTTACCTTCGCCCCTGAGTCCCCCAAACTATGTTCCAGTATTTCTTCCAGAAGGCAATACACTCAAAAGGCCTTACTATGTGCCTAATGGCATTATCAAAGCCTCAGCTGGAAGAATTGGGTAGGGAAAGGTAGAGAAATATCAAATCTCTGATTAAGAAAACCATTGTGTTTCAAGATTGCATATCAGCAGGCAGTTAATTACAATAAAGAATTAAAATCTGACCTGAAAAAAGAAGACTAGGAGATTTCTAATGTGGCATATATCAAAACTGTAGTTCAATGAGAACGCCAAAGGTTATTGTATTCATTATTCTTTTTTTTTCCTTTTCATGGAATCTCCATTATGCTAAAACTGAAAATGTACTATGGAGCTGCAACTACTAGATGACAAGAAAGAGACAGATTTTAAAGACCTGTTGATTTATATTATTTATATAATTTGTATCTTCAGTCCCACAACCCACCAGGGCAACACAAACAGGAGAGATTATACTGTAACCTTCATATCATTACCATAGTTACACACAAAGAAAGTTAATTAGGTTAAAGAAATACATTAATAGTTTTCAGCAGTAAGAGTCCAGTAAGTCCCAGTGATTTTCATAATAACAAAGAACCAATCCAGTAAATATAGTCACATCTCTACTGCAAACACATTAATCCATTTAAAATGAAGAATACATGTTCACTGTCGTGACTCACCAGACTAAAATCATATCAATTTGCAAATGCTTTGAGAAATGTATACCAGATTTCCACACTCATTCTCAGTATTTGGGATAAACATTACCTAAAACTGAGTTTAAAAATTAGTTTTAAGCCTCTTTTGATCCACAAGGTAAGTGCAACTGCAGCCTTAGAGGTATTTCATCACTGGAGTCTAGATGACAGATTGTACCACTTACCGCTGTACAGGTAATGGTAGGGGATCCAAGTGGTCCTCACCCTTAAAAGCCATGTTTATCCTATTCTTATGTGCACTTTTCCATAGGCTGGAGTCTAGAAAGAGAATAGACAGTTGTTTAGTAAACCTATGGAAACTCAAGCCTCTTCAGTCCAGAGAGGCATGGCATTCTCCTACTGAATAAAAAGGCTTCTTTTCCTCAGGCTACCACACAACTCCAGCAGGTAACCAAGACGTTTAAGTACATTTCATGCATAAGCAACTCTGAGTTTGCATATTCCCAAACTTCCTGGACTACTGCGAAAAGTCAGAGCCATCTGGGTTGAACATTTGAGTTAATATTGAGTTATTATTTAGTCTCATTTATTTTTAATTACCTTGAACTCTAGAGGAAATCAGTTCAGTATTACTAATTCTTCAGGTTATTGTGAGAAAGACTGCAAGAGAAAGCAAGTGTAAGCTCATTAGATTTCAGAATCATTTTGTACTACATTTACAGAGAGGTCCTTATTTACCGAAGCATTAGACCATTCCATGGTACGCAATTTCATTTTTCTATCGGTTTGAAAAGCTGTACACATCTTTTTCCTCCATATATTTCCTTTATACCTGATGGCCAAAAGAGATGCAGTCAACCACTGCTGTACTAGAAAGAGGGGCAAAAGAAAAGAAAGACAGCTCCTCCTTTTCACAAAGGGTATTGTCTTCCTCCATCTTCTTTTAATTAGACTCATCTTACATTAGGCCATTACCCTCCATAGATCAACGCATATTCTCAACAAAAGCCAAAGAGGATATTATTATGTTATTATACAAAAAAATGGTGACATTATTCCCACTTACTCACATGGTGAGAGGAAGAACTAATGCAAAACATCTGAAGGAAAAGAGTAATCCATTACTCAAGAAGAACAAGTAGATGAATGAATTTCACCTGAAACTGAAGGAACTGTTCTGAAGGAACAGATGGAAAACAATGCTTTCTTAGATGTGAAGAAAAACCTGGGATCAATGGATCTCACTCTTGGAGAAAATACTTTACACAGGAAATTAATGCTGTTTGTGTCACCAGCTAAGGCAGAATGTTTTTGAAGTAGCCACTTGTGAAATTCTGCCATTTGGTTGTTGGCTACATTCTACAAGCTGAGTCAGTCAGCATTTAAGAATTCTGCCACTTCAAATTGCTCTTAATTGACACAGAGTGGTCCTCAGCATCTCTCCTAGCAAACTGATATCATTGCTAATGCATGTCTTTATTTTTTTCCAAGATCCCACAAATATTGTCCTGAGTATGTGAGAGTATTACAACCAAAGTAATGCATTCACATTCTCTGCTTACTACCAGTGCCGGATTGCTTTGGTAATGGCATTGTCCTGTGTTCATCCCCACCCTCCAAATTTTCCTGGAAATAACAAACACATCTCCTTAGTCTATACATCTAATGAAGGAGTGATTTGAAATATGGGGCAAGAACCTATTTTTAAATAAAATTAATATTAAAAATAGACAGTCTAATTGTTTCTGAATTCTCCAATTTAAAAAGATTGTAAGTATCAGATATTCAATAGACTGCCTGAAAGTTCATCTGCCCAAGTACAAAAATATTAGTATGTGACCTGCTCCTAGGACACTGAGATTTGAAAAGCACGCTTACTGTTTTGGTTTTGTTTTTTAAATCATTGAACATTATGCACAGACTTCACTAACATCTGGAATAAATCAGCTATTTTGTTTCTTGTTACTAGTGGAATTGTCTTAAATTTCTTTGACAAAGAGACAAGATTACCAAGTACAAATAATCATGAAATCAGGTTTACTGGATATAGACAGTTATCACAATTATCACTACCTTCATTTGCAGAAGATACCCTTAATCAGAAGAAGATACCCTTAAGATTAACACCTCTGCACACAGTCTTAATCTCCAAGATTCATTTTCCTCTCCTAAATCTCATCTTGTGAAGGACCAAGAAAATAGTCTCTTGACCTGCAAAGTACAGACTTAAGGGTCGCTATCTCCTCTTGCCCAGTATCAGACACAGGATTTACCTTCTTATGCTACCAACACAAAATCAACAGCTTCTCTCTGGTAAGCTAAAGCCACTTTACTGTTCTCTCGACCCACTACCAATTTCTGCACACACAAATCAAAGCATCTGCTTGTACTCCATTACTTGTGATCAGCGATATAATGTACACAGACATAAATTAGATTATTGCATGTCACCGCTCCCTATAAATTTGAAACCTGACAAAAATGCAGCTTTCTATACACTGTCTTCCCACAAAGCACACATTTATATTATGGCCAAGGTCTTTTAAAGAGATGACCAACTCCTACTTAGAGGTCACTTAAGCTCCAGGAAAAATAACAAAATGCTACACCAGTATCTTAACCAAAGAATTTGTTTCAAGTCCATGATTCTAGCTCAACACTGTAAGCACAAGTTAATCTTGACAACATAAGGAAATGTTGTCCTGAAGCATATGTCAGTTCTGCCAGAAGGGCAGCCATGCCCCCAGGATCACAGTATCCTGCCTAAATCCATGACTACAAGAGAGATTGAAGACCTAGTTCCTGACATGTTACAGGCTCCTGGGCCCACTCAGAATGTCTCCTTCATGTGCTGTGCAATTACAGTGCTCAATCACAGAATCACAGAATCACAGAATCACCGGGTTGGAAGAGACCCACTGGATCATCGAGTCCAACCACTCCCACAAAACACTAAACCATGTCCCTCAGGACCTCGTCCACCTGTAACTTAAACACCTCCAGGGAAGGCGAATCAACCACCTCCCTGGGCAGCATATTCCAGTGCCTAATGACCCTTTCCGTAAAAAACTTCCTCCTAATC